>PVKV010019312.1:0-42567 GCA_004027835.1 Alouatta palliata
CTGTATTTTTCCCCTAGGAACAATGCTTGTTTATGGTGACTTTATAGACTATAACTATAGACTATAGAAAATAATAAGAATCAACTATTTTTTGTTTTAAATATCTTTATGCATCATCCTGAAATGTATGTTTGCAACAAAAACATGTGTAAGAATTAAGATTTAAGATATATTTTTAAATTCCATTGTACTATAAGCCTGAGTATTAACAATTTCTAGTGAATTATGATATGTTATTATATCTGTAGTATACAAATGACTTAAAAAATGTAAATATATATTTTGGTGAATGGTTTCTTGTTATTTTTGACAAATAATTACTAAACACAAAAATATTAAAAATAAATCCCTTAATTAAAAAAAAAAACACATAACATATGATCTACCCTCTTAGGAATTTTAAGTATGTAATAATACAGTATTGTTAGTTATAGGTACAATGATGTATAGATCTCCAGAACTTACCTTACACAACTGAAACTTTGTACCTTTTAGTTGTTCTTTTCCCATTTCTTCCTCTCCCTACTCACTGACTAATACCGTTCTACTTTCTGCTACTGTGAGTCTGATTATTTTACATTCCACATGCAAGTGCAATTATGCAGGGTTTATCTTTCTGTGTCTGGCTTATTCCATTCAACATAATGCCTTCGGGTTCATCCATGTTGTACAAATAGTAGGATTTTTTTTTATTTTTGAGGCTGAATAATACTACATTGTATGTATCTACCGTGACTTTTTCATTCATTCATCCATTGATGGACAATTAGGTTGTTTCCATATCTTGGTTATTGTGAATAATGCTGCAGTGAACGTTGGAATGCATATGTCTGTCTCTTCAAGATCCTATTTCAACTCTTTTGGATATATACCCAGAAGTGGGATTGTTGGGTCATGTATTAGTTCTATTTTTAGTTTTTTAAGGGACCTTCATACTCTTTTCCATAATGACTTTGCACATTGATGTTCCCATCAACAGTACAGGGTTTCATTTTCTCCACATCCTTGGCAATACTTACTATTTATTTACTTATTTGTTTTTATAACAGCCACCCTAATAGGTGTGAGGTGTTATCTAGAGATTTCGATTTGCAATTCTCTGATGATTAGTGATGTTGACCACATTTACATATATTTACTGGTCTTTTTTTGAGAAATTTCTTTTCAAGTCCTTTGCCCATTTTGTAGTAATATTTATTAATTTTTTGCTTTTCAGCTGTATGAATTCCTTATTATTTTAGATATTAATCCCCTATCAGACATATGATTTGCAAATATTTTCTCCCACTCCATAGTTTGCCTTTTCATTTTGTTGATCATTTCTTTTGCAATCCAGAAGCTTTTTAGTTTGATGCAATACCACTGGTTTATTTTTGCCTTTGTTGTCAGTCCTTTTTTTAAAAAAAATATTGCTATAATTAACTTTAAGGGGCTTTCCCCCTATATCTTCTTCTTTAAGCCTTTAATCTATTTTGAGTTGATTTTGGTGTATGTATAAGGTAAGAGTCCAGTTTCATTGTTTTGCATGTAGATATGCAGATTTCTGTTCAATATTTATTCAAAAGATTATTTTTTCATCTTGTTTATTTCTGGTGCCCTTGTAAAAAATTAGTTGCAAATGATGGGCAAAGACATCATGAGTAAAACATGAAGAGCAATTGCAGCAAAAGCCAAAATTGACAAATGGGATCTAATGAAACTAAAGAGCTTCTGCACAGCAAAAGAAACTATCATTAGAGTGAACAGGCAACCTACAGAATGGGAGAAAATTTCTGCAATCTACCCATCTGACAGAAGTCTAATGTGCAGAATCTACAAGGAGCTTAAACAAATTTACAGGAAAAAAACAAGCAACTCCATCAAAAAGTGGGCCAAAGATATGAACAGCCACTTCTCAAAAGAAGACATTTATGTGGCCAACAAACATATGAAAACAAGCTCACCATCACTCATCACTAGAGAACTGCAAATCAAAACCACAGTGAGATACCATCTCATGCCAGTTAGAATGGTGACTATTAAAAAGTCAGGAAACAATAGATGCTAGTGAGGCTGTGGAGAAACAGGAACATTTTTACACTGTTGGTGGGAGTGTAAATTGTAGAAGACGGTGTGGTGATTCTTCAAGGATCTAGAAGCAGAAATACCATTTGACCTAGCAATCCCATTAGTGGGTATATATCCCCCAAAATGTAAATTATTCTGCTATAAAGACACATGCACACATATGTTTATTGCAGCACTATTTACAATAGCAAAGACTTGGAACCAACCCAAATGCCCATCAATGATAGACTGGATAAAGAAAATGTGGCACATATACACCATGGAATACTATGCAGCCATAAAAAGAATGAGTTATGTCCTTTTCAGGGACATGTATGAGGCTGGAAGCCATCATTTTCAGCAAACTAACACAGGAATAGAAAATCAAACGCCATGTGTTCACTTGTAAATGGGAGTTGAACAATGAGAACACATGGACACAGGGAGGGGAGCATTACACACCAGGGCTTGGCAGGGGGTGAAGGGGCAAGGGCAGGGGAGAGCATTAGGACAAATGCCTAATGAATGTGGGGCTTAAAACTTAGATGATGGGTTGACAGGTGCAGCAAACCACCATGGCACATGTATAGCTATGCAACAAACCTGTATGTTCTGCACATGTATCCTAGAACTAAAAGTAAAATTTAAAAATAAATTAGTTGCAAATGGGCAGGTTTATTTCTGGGCTTTCTATTTATTGGTTTATGCTTTTGGTTTATGTAATCACCATATTGTTTTGATTATCATAGCTTCATAACTTCTTTTTTTCAACTTTTACTTGAGATTCATTGGGTACATGTGCAGGTTTTTCTTTACCTGGGTATATTGCATGATGCTAAGTTTTGGGGTATGAATAATATCCAACCCAGTTACTAAGCATAGTACCCAATATTCATTTTGCAACCTTTGCCCCACTCCTTTTCTCCTTCCTCTAGAAGTCCCCATTTTTTATTGTTGGAATATTTAAGTTCATGAGTATCTGCTGTTCAGCTACCACTTATAAGTGAGAACATGTGGCATTTGGTTTTTTGTTCCTGCATTAATTTGCTTAAGGTAATGGCCTTCAGCTATATCCATGTTGCTACAAAGGATATGATTTCATTCTTTTTTGTGGTTACATAGTAGTCCATGGTGTATATGTACCACAATCTCTTTATCCAGCCCACCTTCTAAGTTCTTTGAGAAATCTCCAAACTGCTTTTCACAGTGGCTGAACGAATTTACATTCTCAGTGTAAAAACTGTTCTCTTTTTCCACAGTCTGGCCAGCACCTGTTGTTTTTGACTTTTTAATAATAGTCATTCTGACTGGTGTGAGATGATACCTCATTGTGGGTTTGATTTGTGATTTCTCTGATGATTAGTGATGCTGAGCATTTTAAAATATGTTTGTTGGCCACTTGTATCTCTTCTTTGAGGAAGTGTCTCTTCATGTCTTTCACCCATTTTTAAAAGGGATTTTTTTTTTGCTTATACAATTGTTTAAGTTCCTCATAGATTCTGGATATTAGACCTTTGTCTGATGTGTACTTTGCAAGTATGTTCTCCCATTCTATATAGCTTGTCCATTTACTCTGTTGATAGTTCCGTTTGCTGTACAGAAGCTCTTTAGTTTAATTAAGTCCCACTTAACTTTTTTTTTCAAGACTTTTTCTAGGATTCTTATACTTTGAGGTCTTACATTTAAATCTTTAACCCATCTTGAGTTAATTTTTGTATGTGGTGAAAGGTAGGGGTCCAGTTTCATTCTGCATATGGCTAGTCAGTTATTCCAGCACCATGTTTTGAATAGGGAGTCCTTTCCTCATTGCTTATTTTTGTCAGCTTTGTCAAAGGTAAGAGAGCTGTAGGTATGCAGCTTTATTTCTGGATTCTCTATCTGTTCCATTGGCCTATGTATCTGTTTTTACACCAGTACCATGCTGTTTTGGTTACTGTAGCTTTATAGTATAGTTTGAAGTTGGGTAGGGTGATGCCTCTGGCTTTGTTCTTTTTGTTTAGAATTTCCTTGGTTATTTTGGGCTCTTTTTTAGTTCCATATAAATTTTAGAATTTTTTTTCTAATTCTAGGAAAAACGATGTTCATAGTTTGATTGGAATAGCATTGAATCTGTAGATTGCTTTGGGTAGTATGGCCATTTTAACAATATTGATTTTTCCAATCTAGGAGTATGGAAAGATTTTCATGTGTTTCTGTCATTTATGATTGCTTTTAGCAGTGTTTTGTAGTTTTTCTTTTAGAGATATTTTGTCTTCTTGGTTAGATGTATTCCTAGGTATTACTTTTTTTTTTTTTTTTTTTTTTTTTTTTTTTTTTTTTTTTTTTTTTTTTTTTTTTTTTTTTTTTTTTTTTTTTTTTTTTTTTTTTTTTTTTTTTTTTTTTTTTTTTTTTTTTTTTTTTTTTTTTTTTTTTTTTTTTTTTTTTTTTTTTTTTTTTTTTTTTTTTTTTTTGCGTAGCTATTGTAAATGAGATTACGTTCTTGATTTAGCTCTCAGCTTGAATGTATTGGTGTGTAGAAATGTGAGTGATTTTTGTACATTGATTTTATATTCTGGAACTTTACTGAAGTAGTTTTTCAGTTCCAGGAGCCTTTTTGTGGAGTTTTTAGGGGGTTTCTAGGTGTAGAATCATACCTGCAAAGAGAGATAGTTTGACTTCTTCTTTTCCTATTTGGATGCCTTATATTTATTTCTCTTGCCTGATTGCTCTGGCTAGCACTTCCAGTACTATGTTAGTAGTGGTAAGAGTGGGCATTCTTTTCTTGCTCCACTTCTCAAGGGAAATGCTCCTGGTTCTTGCCCATTCAGTATGATTTTGGATCTGGTTTGTCAGAGAGGACTCTTATGATTTTGAGATATGTTCCTTCTTGAGGAACACAGTTTCTTGAGTTATTTATTTATTTTTTGAATTGTTGGACTTTCTTGAAAGCTCTTTCCACACCTATTGAGACAATCATATGGTTTGTCTAGTGGTAATGAATTCCCTTATTCCCTGCTTGTCTGGAAAAAGTTTCATTTCTTTTTTGCTTATGAAGCTTAGTTTCGTGGGACATTAAATTCTTGGCTGGAATTTCTTGTCTTTAAGAATGCTGAAAACAGGCCCCCATCATTACCTGCATGTAAGATTTCTGCTCTTAGCCTGATGGGCTTCCCTTTGTATGTCAGCTGACTTTTTTCTCGAGTAGCCTTTGATAGTTTTTCTTTGGTGTTGATCTTGGACAGTTTGGTAACTATATTCCTTGGTGATGTTTATTTTGTATAGTATCTCATAAGTGTTCTTTGTATTTCTTGTATCTAGATGTCTACATGTCTAGCAAGATTAGAGAATTTTTTTGAATTATTCCCTTAAATATGTTTTTCAGGTTTTTATCCTTATGTTTTTATTCTCTCAGGAATGCCAATAATTTGCAGGTTTAGTCAATTTACATAATTCCATAGTTTTTGAAGACTTTGTTCATTTAAAAAATTCTTTATTCTTGATTTTTGTCTGGGTTTGCTAGAAAGACTAGTCTTCAAGCTCTGAAATTCTTTCTTCTGCTTGGTCCAGGCTATTGATAAAGCTTTCACTTGTATATTGAAATTCCCTAAGTGAGTTTTTAAATTCCAGAAGCTCTGTTGATTGCTTTTCATGACGGTTGTCTCTTCCTTTATTTCCTAGATTGCTTTAGAAGTTTCTTTGTGTTGATTTTCAACCTTATCTTGGATCTTGTTTAGCTTCCTTGCAATCCATGCTTTAAATGCTTTATCTGTGATTTCTGAGTTTTCATTTTGTTAGGGACCATTGCTGGAGGGCTAGTGTGATTTTTTGGTGGTGGTATTACGTTCAGATTTTTCATGATGCCAGAAGTTTTGCATTGGTTCCTTCTTATCTGGAGAAGGATGCTGGAGATACTGACACTTCAAATTTTTGTAATTATTTTTGTGCAGGAGGAATTTTTTCTTTTTCTTTATTTCCCTGTAATATGTAATGTTTTTCCTTTTCTTTGCCTCACCCACTTCATCCCACCGGGGGATGCAACTTTAGAGAATGCTGGATAGCATCTTTTTGGCTTTACCTCTGTAGTCTTACGAACTGTTTTTGGCAGGCTTTATATTGGGCTGCGCAGTTTGACCAATGAGGCAGCAAATGGCACTTATAGATAAGAGCTGGCTGTGGCCAACCTGGCTGGGTGTATACTTGATCCTTGTTTACTGGCAGAAGTTGTTTGTTGCTTGAGGCAATGGGCTGGCTCATGGAATGTGCGCTGAGTGGTATGAGTTATCTGCTCAGCCCTGAGGTGGTAAGGGCACCAATTGGTGGGACAGAACTGGGCTAGTCCCCTGATGGCAGGCACAAGTACCTGCACAGTGGGAGAATCTAGTGGGTAGCTACCAGGATTTGTATGTCTCAGCATGGGGCTGGGAGACCTTCTCAGCCCCAACTTCTCTGCATGGGTGTGTGTGTGTTGGGGGCAGGAGGCAGGGTGGGGTTCTAAACTCCTAATCCAAGAGAATGCATGCTCCAGATGCCTGGAGATCTGTCTGGGTATGGAGCAAGGAGGGTTCCCTGCACCAAGATAGCTGCACTTTGCGTAGGAGGTCTGGCACTCTGCATAGGGTAGCTCTGGCGGCTGATCCAGGTAAGCAGGTGCTTGGAATGCCTGGAGCTCTGCCTGGGCACAGAGCAGAAAAAGCTTTGCTGCTCCACAATCTACGTCCAGGAAGGATAGTGATCCACCCACCTCGGTCTCCCAAAGTGCTGAGATTATAGGTGTCAGCATCAATGTTCTATAGTTTTCATTTTATAGTGTCTAAAGACTGTGAAAATATATTTTATAATTTTCTGAGTATAGATTTCTCATCTCCTTGTTAAATTTATGCATAAGTCTTGTGTTGTTTTTATGTTATTATAAATGGCATTGTTTTCATAATATCTTTTTCAGATAGTTTTTTATTGGTGTATGAAAACACAACTGATTTATGTTGATTTTGTATCCAGCAACTTTACTGAATTCTGGGCAACAAGAGTGAAACTCTGTCTCAAAAAAAAAAAAATTGATTCAAGCAACTCAAGTAGATACAAATAAACAGAATGATATCCTATGTTCATAAATAAATTAGAAGAATCAATATTGCTAAAATGTTTATACTACCCATGGGAAACTACAGATTCAATGCAATTGCTATCAAAATTCTAGTGGCACTTTCACAGAAATAAAAAAAATAATTCTAAAATTTGTATGGACCCACAAAGGCTGCTGAACCAGACAAGTGGGTGCTCCAGATGCCTGGAGATATGCTTGGGTGTGGAGTGGAGAGGGCCGTGCTGCACCATGAACTTAGGGAAACAGGCTAGGGCCTCAAACAGCAGCTCTCCTGTTCCAGTCTTGCAATGGAATGGAGGAGAGCACAATTCTAGTTGAGGTGCTTTCCACAGATCTGTTCTCCAGTCTCTGGCCTGAGTCCAAAATGCCTGTGTGAGCATGCTGCCAAATCTCCAAAGAATGGTTGACCTGAATTAAAAATAATGTCCATGTCTAGTTCCCAGGTGTGGGAAAATTTCTGTACCATTTCCTGGTGTCTTTCCCAGTGTCTCCAAGCCTTTTACCAAGTTAGCTCCAGGATTTGGGAGAAACAAAGTGCTCTCCCTAGGTTTGGGTTGCTCAGATCCCCTGTGTAAAGGTGAGTCAGAGGCTGCGTCTCTGCTTCTTTCCCAGACTGGGTTCTACTCATGTTTATCAGCCAGATACCATCATGGGGGCTGTTTGCCAGCATTCTCCTCCCTGGGATCTGGAGTGTCCTTCACAATTCTGGAATATTTCTGTTTTCCTTCTGTAAAATAATTTGAAATCAGAAAGTATAATACTTTCAGTTTTGTTCTTTCTCAAGATGGCTTTGGCTCTTTGGGGTTGTTTGTGGGTCCATACAAATTTTAGAATTATTTTTTCTATTTCTGTGAAAGTGCCACTGGAATTTTGATAGCAATTGCATTGAATCTGTTGTTTCCTATGGGTAGTATAAACATTTTAGCAATATTGATTGTTCCAATTTATGAACATAGGATATCATTCCATTTATGTGTATCTACTTGAGTTGCTTGAATCAATTTTTTTTTTTTTTTTTTTTTTGAGACAAAGTTTCACTCTTGTTGCCCAGACTGGAGTGCAATGGCATGATCTTGGCTCACCGCAACCTCTGGAGTTCAGGCAATTCGCCTGCCTCAGCCTCCTGAGTAGCTGGGCTTACAGGCATGTTCCACTATGCCTGGCTAATTTTGTATTTTTCAGTAGAGACGGGGTTTCTCTACATGTTAGACATGCTGGTCTCAAACTCCCAACCTCAGGTGATCCACCCGCCTTGGCCTCCCAAAGTGCTGAGATTATAGGTGTCAGCATCAGTGTTCTATAGTTTTCACTGTATAGTGTCTAAAGATTGTGAAAATATATTTTATAATTTTCTGAGTATAGATTTCTTATCTCCTTGTTAAATTTATGCATAAATATTGTGTTGTTTTTATGTTATTATAAATGGCATTGTTTTTATAATATCTTTTTCAGATAGCTTGTTATTGGTGTATGAAAACACAACTGATTTATGTTGATTTTGTATCCAGTAACTTTACTGAATTCGTTACTTCTAACAGTTGTGTGTGTGTGTTTGTGTGTGTGTGTGTGTGTGTGTGTGTGTGTGTGTGTATAGACATTAGGATTTTCTGTATATAAGATTATGCCATGAGCAAACAGAGACAATTTAACTTTTTCCTTTCTGATTTGGATGATTTTTATTTCTTTTTCTTTCCTATTTGCTCTGGCTAGGACTTCCAGGATGATGTTGAAAAGAAATGGTGAGAGTGGGGGTACACTTCTTCCTGATCTTAGAGGAAAAGCTTTTAGTTTTTCAGTAATAAGTGCTAATTTAGCCGTGGGCTTGTCTTACATGGTCTTTATTATGTTGAGGTGCTTTTCTTCTTTCTTAATTTGTAGAGAGTTTTTAAAATTGTAAAATGGTGTTGAATTTTAACAAATGCTTTTTCCTGAATGTATTGACATAAACATTTTTTTAATTTTATTCTGTTAATGTCTTCATATTTATTGTGTCTGTTGAACTATCTTTGCATCCCAGGGATAAATCCTACTTGATTATTTCATATGATTATTTTAATGTGCTATTAATTCAATGTATTTATATCCAGTTTGTTAGAATATAATTTTTTAACAGTAGACTTTTATGATTCTTTATTTTTATGTGATATAAATTAAAATGCTTTCCCTTTAATTTATATTTTTATTTGGATTTTTTCTTTTTTTTCTTAGTCTAGCTAAAGGTTTGTCAATTTCATTCTTTAAAAAAAAAAAACTCTTATTTTTGTTGAAGTTTCCTATTGTTTTTCTAGTTTCTATTTTATTTATTTCGCCCTAACATTATTTTCTCTCTTCTGCTAATTTTGTGCTTAATTTGTTTCTTTAAAATTCAGTTCTTTTGAGGTACACAGTTAGGTTGGTTGTTTGCAATTTATTTTTACTGATGTAGACATGTATAGCACCAGATTTTATTCTTTGAGCTTTTTTTCTCAGCATTCTATAAGTTTTTGTACGTTGTGTTTCCAGTTTTGTCTAAAGATATTTTGTGATTTCCCTTTTGATTTCTTATTAAATTCTTTCATTCTTTAGGAGTGCATTTGGTAATTTTGCATATTTATAAAATTTCAAATTTTCCTCCTGTTATTGATTTTTAGTTTCATACCATTGTTGTTAGAAAATATACTTGATATAATTTCAATTTACTGAAATGTGTTAAGATTTATTTTGTGGCTTAACATGTGATCTATCCTGGAGAATATTCCTTATGCTTTTGAGAAGAATATATATTGTAATGCTGTTGGATGGAATGATCTGCTTATGCCTGTTAGGTCTATTTTTCTGTAGTGTTGTTCAAGTTCACTGTTTCTGTACTTGGTTTTCTACATGGATGATCAATTCATAGTTGAAAGTGAAATACTACATTTTCCTACTATTATTGTGAAGCTGTATATTTCTCCCTTTAGTTCTGTTAGTATTTGCTTCATATATTTAAGTTCTCTAATGTTGAATGCATATATACAGTCATTCATGGTATCCTTGGAAATTGATTCTAGCACCCCATTTACAGATGCTCGTCTCATAAAAAATGGCATAGTATTTGCATATAACCTATACTTACACTCTTGTATACTTTAAATCACCTCTAGATTATTTGTAACATCTAATACATATATACGTGACCTAAATAGTTGTTATGCTATATTGTTTAGGGAATAATGACAAGAAAAAAAGTTCTTACATGTTCAGTACAGATGTAACCATTGTAAGCCTAACTACATTTTTAATTTGTGGAATTGGTGGATGTGAAAGCTGTGCATACAGAGGATCCAGTGTGTTTACAATTGTTATATCTTCTTGAGGAATTGATCCTTTTATAATTATATGACATTCTTTGTCTCTCATGCCAGTTTTTCACTTAAAGTCTATTTGTCTGATATAAATACAGCTGCTCTTGCTCTCTTTTGGTTATCATTTATATAAAATATCTTTTTACATGTTTTCACTTTAAGCCTATGTATGTCCTTAAAACTAAAGTGTATCTCTTATAGGCAACATCTAGATGAATCTTGTTTTTGTTTTGTTTTAAATCCATTCAGCTAGTCTTTGTTTTTTGGTTGGAGAATGTTATCAATTTAAACTGATTTAAAGAGGTCATTGATAGGTAAAAACTTACTATTGTCATTTTGCTAATTGTTCTCTTTTATTTAGAGCCTACTTTTCTGCCAGCTAATGGTTTTCTTAGTGTGTTGTAGATCATTTGTTCCTTTCTCTCTTGCTGTCTCTCCTTGTTATTTGAATTAGGAAGTTCTAACTGGATTTTTCTGTAGTGGTGTGCTTTTATTCCTTTATCTTTTGTGTATCTACTACAGACTTTTTCTTTGTGATGATCATGAGGCTTACATAAAACATCTTATAACAGAGTATTTTAAACTTATAACAACTTAATGTTAATTACATATGAAAACTCTATGCTTTTATTCACCCCATTTTATGCTATTGATGTCACAACTTAAATCTTTTTATAATGTATAATCATTGACAAGTTATTGAAGCTATGATTATTTTTAAAACTTCTGTCTTTTTAACCTTAATACTAGACTAAAAATGATTTACGCAATATAATTACAGGATTAGAGTATTCTGAATTTACTGTCTATTTACTTTGACCCAGTGAATAGCAACTTGCTGGATACAATATTCTTGGTTGGCCATTGTTTTCCTTTGACACTTTGAATATATCATTCCATTCTCTCCTGCCTGTGGGGTTTCTCCTGAGAAATTTACAGATAGTGTTATGCAGCTTCCTTTATAAGTGATAAGCTGATTTTCTCTTGCTGATTTCAAAATTCTCTGACTTTGATTTTTGATAATTTGATTAAGATGTGACTCAATGAAGATCTCTTTATGCTCAACCTATTTGGAGTACTCTGGGTTTCTTGTATTCATATGTTCATTTCCTGCTCCAGATCTGGGAAGTTTTGTGTCATCATTTCTTTTTTTGTTTTTTTGTTATGTTTTGTTTTGTTTTTTGAGATGGAGTTTCACTCTTGTTGCCCAGGCTGGAGTGCAATGACATGATCTTGGCTCATTGTAATCTCTGCCTCCCAGATTCAACCGATTTTCCTGCAACAGCCTCCCAAGTAGCTGGGATTACAGGCATGCACCACCATGCCCAGCTAATTTTTTGTATTTAGTAGGGACAGGTTTTCACCATGTTGGTCAGCTGGTCTCAAACTTTTGACCTCAGGTGATCCACCATCCTTGACCTCTCAAAGTGCTGGGCTTACAGGTGTATGCCTGTTTCTGTTGCTGTGCAGAAGCTCTTAAGTTTAATTAGATCCCGTTAGTCTATTTTGGCTTTTGTTGCCATTGCTTTTGGTATTTTAGTCATGAAGTCCTTGCCTATGCCTGTGTCCTGAATGCTATTGCCTAGGTTTCCTTCTAGGGTTTTTATGATGTTGGTTCTTATGTTTAAATCTTTAATCCATCTGGAGTTTATTTTTATGTAAGGGGTAAGGAAGGGGTCCAGTTTCTGCTTTCTGTGCATGGCTAGCCAGTTTTCCCAGTGCCATTTATTAAACAGGGAATCCTTTCCCCATTGCTTGTTTTTGTCCAGTTTGTCAAAGATCAGATGGTTGTAGGTGTGTGGTGTCACTTCTGAGGCCTCTGTTCTGTTCCATTGGTCTATATCTCTGTTTTGGTATCAGTACCATGCTGTTTTGACTACTGTAGCCTTGTAGTATAGTTTGAAGTCAGGTAGCATGATGCCTCCAGCTTTGTTCTTTTTGCTTAGGATTGTCTTGGCTATGTGGGCTCTTTTTTGGTTCCATATGAAGTTTAAAGTGTTTTTTTCCAGTTCTGTGTAGAAGTTCAATGGTAGCTTGATGGGGATAGCATTGAATATATAAATTACTTTGGGCATTAAGGCCGTTTTCATGATATTGATTCTTCCTAACCATGAGCATGGAATGTTTTTCCATCTGTTTGTGTTCTCTCTTACTTCCTTGAGCAGTGGTTTGTAGTTCTTGAGGAGGTCCTTCAAGTCCTTTGTTAGTTGTATTCCTAGGTATTTTATTCTCTTTGTAGCAATTTATTCTCTTTGTAGCAATGGGAGTTTGCTCATGATTTGGCTCTCTGTCTGTTATTGGTGTATTGACTGATTCTTCTGTTGAAGCTCTCTATTCTGTTTTTCACTTTAGATGTTGTATTCTTGGGCTCCAGAATTTCTGTTTGGCTATTTTTTTTTGTAGTTTCTACCTCTTTATTGAACTTCTCATTTTTTTTCATGTATTGTTTTCCTGATTTTGTCTAGTTGTCTGTGGTCTCTTGTAGTTCACTGAGCTTTAGGATGACTATTTTGCTTATCATTGAATTTGTAGATCTCCATTTTTTTGGGTTTAGTCCACTAGAGATTTATTTTGTTATGTTAGTGCTGCCATATTTCCTTGATTCTTTGTGCTCCTTGAAGACAAAGAATGTGTTGCTCTCATTTCATTTGAAGAAGCAATCATCTTCTCTAGTCTTTACTGACTGGCTTCAAGAGAGAAAATCCTTCACCAGCAAGCACAGCTAGAGATTCTGGGAGTCTCCCTGATTTTTTCTGGATGCATCAATTTTACTCTCCTTGTTCTTTATAATAGGAAAAATTTTAAGGGATTGTATGCTTTCTCTGGATTCTGCAAGGCCAGGTTTGGTGCTATGAGGCTCCCATTTATTTTTCCTAGGGCAGTGTTCAATATTATGTGTCTTCTGCCAGATCAGCAGGATTGAGCTGTCTGCTAAGATACACACCTTCTGTTGAGATATGTGTCCTGTATGTGTCCTTATAATGGGATTCTATGTGGGCTATGCACAGAGCACTGTCCATGGGGAGGGGACGTGGGGTCCTGGAGGCGTTTGTCAGTTGATTGTGATTGTCCTCAGGTAAATCATTTTGTGGGCAAGCTTCTTGGCAGAATCTGAAAACTGATTATCAGGATTTATGCCTAGTCTTTTCAGTCTGTCCACTCTTGGATTTTGTGTACCACTGGAGTACTGAAACATCAGTTAGACTCTGATTCCCACAAAGATATACTCATCCATGGGTGGCTACCAGAATTGGTGGTTTTGACAGGGAATGACATCTGGAATCTCCTAATGCATCATCTTGCTGACATCCCTTCCTGTTTTTGTTGTTGTTACTATTATTTTAAGATGTCCAGTTACCTTCTTGTAGAGCTGATAATGCTGCAGTTTTTATTCTCATGGTGACTCATATGGGAAAAATTAGTTTGCATGATTATTTAGGAGTCATCATTTCTTCATTTTGGACTGTTTTGCTTACTTTTTTTTTTTTTTTAAAAAAACCAAAATTTGATCTAACCTAGATGTGAATTATGATTCAGAAGAGTGAAAGACATTATCATTTCTGTGGCTTCAAATACCAGTTGTTGCCTGCTTATTTGTGTTGCTAAAGTTGACTTTTGTTGCTCTGCCTCATGTATTGGGATTAACCACACTGACTGAATGGGGATTGTTATGGTTTGAAATCTGTCCCTTCTAAAAATATTAAAGTCCTAACTCCTTGTACCTGTAAATTTGACCTTATTTGGAAACAGGGTCTTTGTAGATGATCAATTTATGGTGAAGATTGCATCTTTATAATGAAGAGAAGTTTAGACACAGAGATACGTGCACACAGAAAGAATGTCATGTCTAAATTGGAGTTATGCTGCCAAAATCCAAGGAACTCCTAGAAGCCAGGAGACAGACCTGGAACCATCCTTCTAGGGTAGACGCCTTTGGAGTGAACATCATCCTGTTGACACCTTAATTTCAGGTTTCTGGCCTCCAGAACTCTGGAACAATAAATTTCTGTTGCTTAAGCCACTCAATTTGTGGTATTTTGTTAAATCTGACCTAGAAAACTAATCAAGGGCTATTCTTTAGGAATCCATACTTTTCATGGTTGCCTCATTTTAGCACTCTATATTGAAAGTTCTATATTAGAAAATTTTGAGGGAGCGCAAACTGTCAAAACCACTCCTAGGAGGAGTTTATTTCAGAAACAGAAATTAAAGAATCGCTCAGGCTGGTAAATGTGCTGAAGCTTTTGGCCCATTACACCAATCTGTCTTTGATGTGTCTGATCCATGGGAGTTACCTGTAACTTATGAGATGTAAAACCCTATTGGGCTCATATATGACTGGGAAATGCCCATAATTAACTCATTTCTATTTTATTAGATCTTAGGATATTTAATATGCCAATATTCAGAGTAATAAAGATAGAGCTATGAGTAAGTCTGCTGGGAAATTGGTAATGAAAATACTTTTGTGGGTGACACAGCAATTTCACCCACTCACATCTTACTGAAAATTTCTCTCCATAGAGACCAGATAACCCAAGCTGTGCTGTGCTGTTTGACACGTACATATTTCCCCTTTCATCATAATTGCTCTGCTGGCCAGTGCATGGGTACTGTTTTTTTCCTCCTTGAGAAGCAAGTTTTTTTTAAGAAAGGAGGAAGAAAGACAGGAAAGTTGTTCGCTTGAGTATAGAAATGCCACCATGACGTAAGAAAATGTTTAAAATTCTCTTATTTCTTATTTCTGGTGTAGTTGCAATTCCACAGTATAGATTACTTTAACATAGCTAGAAGAAGCCTGATTACATTTTATATCAGGGTGAAAATGCCCCTGGCTATTGATATACAGCTGGGAAGAAATTTTATGCTGAATTGAAACAAATCTGAAAAGTGAGGAGGCCTGACTAAACCCTCTTTCATCATGCCACTAAAATAATTGTTTGGTGTTAGTTTCTGAACGACGATATGAGCCACAAATTTAAAAAGCTTCAAGAATATGTGCAATATGTGCTTGCAAAATAAAGTGTACCAATTTTCTTTAATGGAAAAAATTAGCTGATATACACTTAAGACTTATAAATGAGATACAAAGTTAAATAGTGCATACCTGCTGTATCTAAAAACTTTGCTGGGCCCTGTGAGAAACACAAGGAAGAATAAGTTAAGTGTCTAATTTGAGGAATCTGAATGTCTGTTCAAGAAGTCAGGACTTTTACAGTTAAAATGCTAATAAAAACTGAGTAGTACATAATCTGAGCCAAATGGATGATACAGCAGGCAATAAATGTAATAGGAATTCAAAAGAAGGAAAGGTCACATTAATCCAATCAGTTGTTCATTCATGTTTTTGATCAGCAAATATTTATTGAGAGTGTATTATATCCTGAGTGAGAGGAACAGTATGAACATGGTATCCAGTATGCATGTAGCAGTCTGTTACCGATTATAGCCACATCTATGATCTCACCTTCTCATCTGAGCTTTACTTTAACCCCATTTTACAGGAGAGGAAATCAAGACTCAGTGCTCAGAAAACCAAGTTAACTAATTCAAATGAGTATTTGAGTTAAACCTGATGGTTTGAGTAACAGTTTTCAGAGATGATTCAGAGGTTTGAGGTCTGAGTGCTTGAGGCCTATAAACCAAAAAGTCAGTGACGACTGTGTGTTTAGGGGAGATTAGAAATTTTATTTCAAATATATTGAGTTAAAAGCAATAGTGAGGTGTCTATGCGAACCATCCACTTCATCTTTGGAAACGTGGGCCTGCATCTTTGATAGCAAAAGAGCTAGGTGTCATCCATATGGAAGGGATGATTGAAGTATTAATAGTCAATGAGTTTTCAAGAAGAAACAGTATGAATATTTGAGAAAGAGGGCAAAGGTTGCAACCTTGTGAAAAGTCTGTGTTTGAGGAGTTGGGGAAGGATTGACAATAGCAGTCATCAAAGAGGCCAACAAGGAGAAGGAAGAGCATCAGGAAATACTGCCACATTCCAGAGGTTGATAGATAGCATTACTTCAAGATTAAACATGTTAAAAGCTACAAAGAGTGCAAGGAGAAAGAAGGCCAAAACAGAAACAGGAAAAGGGTCTTTGAGGATAGCAACAAAATGCTGATTTGTGGTTCTTGGGAAGGTTCAGTAAAGGAGGAGGAGCCAAACCAGATTACTTTGAGATGGGAGCATAAGGAGGAATGAAAGTAGTGGATATAAACTGTTCAACTGGGGAAGTTTAAAAAGTTTGTGTGAAATCTTTCAACTGAAAAATAATTATCCAATGCTGTTTTTGCACTTGGTCCAAAGATTAGATTAATATTACCCTGCTAATGAAATGAAAGCAGCATTCTACTTTCCTGATTACTTTAATTGCTCTTACAGCAACATTGGCAGACTGCTTTAGGGAATTATCTGAAATCTGATTCCTATTAGATTTCAGAATTTAGTCATCATCATCGTACAGAGAGTAAGGCATGGAAGAACAAAATCAACAAAGATCATGCCCTGATCTTGGGGAGAAGAGAAATACTAGACTGTGCTCTTCCATGGCAGGTCCAGTACTTTTGGTAGACTCCATTCGTTGCCAGTGCCCACCATGGCAAGTGCTTTACAATATTTATTGGATGGAATGGGGATGTGTTAATTGTGGAGATAATGATTTTCATGTACATACTTCTTTTTGGACTCTAAGCATGAATTACCTGATGGCATCCAGCATCACAGGCTTGAAGGCAGTGTTGACACCAAAAGACCATCACTAATAAGGTCACTACAAAAACAAAGGCTACATGAATTTAGTGGCTTTATGCTGTTCTCCAATTTGCCACCTTTTTAAAGGTTTTTAGCTTAGATGTGGAAATTTTTCAGGTGAGTAGAGTTAAGATGATGCTATAATGCATCAACATGACTCAAAGAAGATGGGACATTTTCTGTTACTCCTCTTAGAAAGACCAAGTCATGTTTAATTTTATTTACAGTTTACATTCACCTCTTCCTGAAGGGGTCTGATGTGCCATACAAAACTGTATTAATGTAAAAGTTACAATTAGGATTAAAAAGTTACGGTTAGGATTAGAAAGAAGAGTAGAGCAGCAAGCATCTATAAGGGACAGAGAGAGGACTTCTCTGTGTTTCCTAATAGCTCAGGTAAAGCTGAAATAGTTTGGATATGATTTTATTGTTGGTTAAAATAATCACATTTCTCTAGAATCAAACCTTTCCCAGGAACCAAGCTCTAGGAGGAATCTGTCATGCAGTTTCTTATACAGGTGGTTTGGAGGAACACAACAGACAGTGTTTTCAGAACAAAGTCACTCAATACCCAGGTAAAATGTTAAACAAAGTACCTTCTATATTGCCCTCTATAAAGATTGAAGGTGTAACATTAAATTGAACCCCAGTGAAGATATTTCCACTGGAGCGTGGGAGAAGGTAGTTGCCAGTTAGTGAATTGCTTTTTAAAAAACTGTTTATGGCTTTGGGAGGCTGAGGTGGGCCGATCACGAGGTCAAGAGATCGAGACCATCCTGGCCAACATCGTGAAACCCCGTCTCTACTAAAAAATACAAAAAATAGCTGGGCATGGTGGTGTGTGCCTGTAGTCCCAGCTACTCGGGAGGCTGAGGCAGAATTGCTGGAACCTGGGAGGTGGACGTTGCAGTGGGCCTAGATTGCGCCACTGCACTCTAGCCTGGCGACAGAAAGAGACTCTGTCTCAAACAAAACAAAACAAAACAAAACAAAACAAAACAAAACAAAACAAAACAAAACTGTTTATCGGGGGTGGATCCAAGATGGCCAAATAAGAACAGCTCTGGAGTGCAGTTCCCAGCGAGAACAATGCAGAGAGTGAGTGAACGCCACATTTCCAAATGAGTTATTACTGCCCACAGACCAGGAGATTCCTGGGCTGAAAACACCATGAGTTTCCAGCATAGCTGTTTCAGCCGGTGTAGTGGGTCTCCACACAAAAACTCACACAAATCTGGGCAGCTGTTTCAACTGGCGCCTGGAATGCCTGAGAGACAGAGCCCCCCATTCAACTGAAAAAGAAAAGGGGCTGAAACAGGGAGCCAGGTGATCTGGCTCAGTGGGTCCCACCCCTACAACGACCAGCAATCTGAAACGCTCTGGATAGAGAGTTTCGCAGCAAGCACAGCTGGACGCTGGACAGTCCAGCTCTGTTGGGGGAAGGGCATCTGCCATTACAGAGGCAGTCTGCCATTGCTGAGGCAGTCTGCCATTACTGAGGCAGTCCACCATTACCGAGGCAGTCCACTATCACTGAGGCAGACCACCATTACCGAGCCAGTTCTAACTATATCTCTATAAACAAAACCACAAGGAAGTTCACACAGCAGCTGGACAGAGCCCACAGCAGCTCAACAACGCCTCTGCTGGCAGACTGTGACTAGCCTACTTCCTTGCTGGGCAGGGCAGCTCTGAAAAAAGGCAGCAGCATGTCAGGAAAGTATAAATAAAGCCCCATTTTCCCAGAACAGATCACCTGGGAAAAAAGGTGGTTATGACTTCCACTACAGCAGATTTAAACATACCTGCCCAGCAGCTCTGAATGGAACAACAGAGCTTATGGCTCATCACTTGAGCTCCTGTAAGGGACAGACTGACTTTTCAAGCAGATCCTTGACCCCATATATCCAGAGTCACCTTATAAAGGAGAGCTCAGGCTGACATGTGGTGGCTATCCTTCTAGGACAAAGATAATAGAAGAAGGAACTGGCAGCAACCTTTACTGTTCTGCAGCAGCCACAGGTGAACCCCAAGAAAGCAGAGTCAGGAGTGGACCTCCAGCAGTCCTACAGCAGAGGGCCCTGACTGTTAGAAGGAAAACTAAAAAACAGAACGAAATAACTTCATCATCAACAAAAAGGATGTCCACTCAGAGACCCCATCCGAAAGTCACCAACTACAAAGATCACAGGTAGATAAATCTACGAAGATGGGACAAAACCAGCGCAGAAAGAATGAAAACACCCAAAATCAGAACTCCTTTCCTCCTCCAAGGGATCACAACTCCTCACCAGCGACGGAACAAAGCTGGATGGAGAATGAGTCTGATGAATTGACAGAAACAGGCTTCAGAAGGTGGGTAATAACAAACTTCTCTGAGCTAAAAGAACACGTTCTAACCCGATGCAAAGAAATGAAGAATGTTGAAAAAAGGTTTGATGAAATGCTAACAAAAATAAACAACTTAGAGAAGAATATAAATGACTTAATGGAGCTGAAAAACACAACACAAGAACTTCGTGATGCATACACAAGTTTCAGTAGCCAAATCGACCAAGCAGAAGAAAGGATATCAGATATTGAAGATGAACTCAATGAAATAAAATGAGAAGGCAAGATTAGAGAAAAAAGAGTGAAAAGAAATGAACAAAGCCTCCAAGAAATATGGGACTATGTGAAAAGACCTAATCTACGTTTGATAGGTGTACCTGAATCTGATGGAGAGAATGAATCCAAGCTGGAAAATACTCTTCAAGATATTATCCAGAAGAACTTCCCCAACCTAGCAAGACAGGCCACCATTCAAGTCCAAGAAATACAGAGAACACCACGGAGATATTCCTCAAGAAGAGCAACCCCAAGGCACATAATCGTCAGATTCACCAGAGTTGAAATGAAGAAAAAACTGCTAAGGATATCCAGAGAGAAAGGTCAGGTTACCCACAAAGGAAAGCCTGTCAGACTCACAATGGATCTCTTGGCAGAAACCCTACAAGCCAGAATAGAGTGGGGGCCAATATTCAACATCCTTAAAGAAAACAATTTTCAACCTAGAATTTCATATCCAGCCAAACTAAGCTTCATAAGTGAAGGAGAAATAAAATCCTTTATGAACAAGCAATTGCTGAGAGATTTCATCACAACCAGGCCTGCCTTACAAGAGCACCTGAAAGAAGCACTAAACAGAGAAAGGAACAACCAGTACCAGCCACTCCAAAAATGTACCAAATGGTAAAAAGCATCGACACATTGAAGAAACTGCATCTAGTAATGGGCAAAACAGCCAGCTAGCATCAAAACAGCAGGATCAAATTCACACCTAACAATATTAATCTTAAATGTAAATGGGCTAAATGCCCCAGTCAAAAGACACAGACTGGTAAATTGGATAAAAAGTAAAAAACCATAGATGTGCTGTATCCAGAAAACCTATCTCACTTGCAAGGACACATATAGGCTCAAAATAAAAGGATGGAGGAAGATGTACCAAGCAAATGGAGAGAAAAAAAAAAAAAAAATAGCAGGAGTTGCAATCCTAGTCTCTAATAAGATGGACTTTAAACCAACAAAGACCAAAAGAGACAAAGAAGGGCATTACATAATAGTAAAAGAATCAATGCAACAAGAGGAGCTAACAATCCTAAATATATATGTGCCCAATACAGGAGCACCCAATACAGGAGCACCCAAATACGTAAAGCAAGTTCTTAACAACCTACAAAGAGACTTAGACTCCCACACTATAATAGTGGGAGACTTTAACACTCCACTGTCAATGTTAGATCAACGAGACAGAAATTAACAAGAATATCCAGGACTTGAACTCGTATCTGGACCAAGCAAACCTAATAGATATCTGCAGAACTCTCCACCCCAAAAACACAGAATATACATTGTTTTCAGCACCACATCAAACCTACTCTAAAATTGACCACATAATTGGAAGTAAATCACTCCTCAGCAAATGTAAAAGAACAGAAATCATAACAGTCTCTCAGACCACAGTGCAATCAAATTAGAACTCTGGATTAAGAAACTAACTCAGAACTACACAAGTCCATGGAAACTGAACAACTGGCTCTTGAATGTTGACTGGATAAACAATGAGGCAGAAATAAAGATATTCTTCAAACCCAACAAGAATGAAGACACAAGGTACCAGAATCTCTGGGACACATTTAAAGCAGTGTCTAGAGGAAAATTTATAGCAATAAATGCCCACATGAGAAGCAAGGAAAGATCTAAAATCAACACCCTATTATCAAAGTTGAAAGAGCTAGAGGAGCAACATCAAAAAAACTCAAAAGCGAGCAGAAGATGAGAAATAAGTAAGATCAGAGCAGAACTGAAGGAGATAGAGACACAAAAAAACCTTCAAAAAATCAATAAATCCAAGAGCTAGTTATTTTTGAAAAGATCAACAAAATAGACCGCTAGCCAGAATAATAAAAAAGAAAAGAGACAAAGATAAAATGGGTACAACAAAACTGATAAAGGGGATATCACCACTGATTCCACAAAAATACAAACTACCATCAGAGATTACTACAGACTACTCTATGCACACAAACCAGTAAACCTGGAAGAAATGGATAAATTCCTGGACATGTGTACCCTTTCAAGCCTAAACCGGGAAGAAGTCAAAACCCTGAAGAGACCAATAACAAGGTCTGAAGTTGAGGCAGAAATTACCAACCAAAAAAAGCCCAGGTCCAGATGGATTCACAGCTGAATTTTACCAGACATACAAAGACGAGTTGGTACCACTCCTGAAACTATTCCAAACAATCCAAAAAGAGGGAATCCTTCCCAAATCATATTGTGAGACCATCATCCTGATACCAAAACCCAGCAGAGATTCAACAAAAAAAGAAAACTTCAGGCCAATATCCATGATGAACATAGATACAAAAATCTTCAATAAAATACTGGCAAACTGATTGGAACGTCACATCAAAAAGCTTATCCATCATGATTAACTAGGCTTCATCCTGGGGATGCAAGGCTGGTTCAACATACATAAGTTTATAAACGTAATCTACCGCGTAAACAGAACCAAAGACAAAAACCACATGATTATCTCAATAGATGCAGAGAAGGCCTTCAACAAAATTCAACAGCCCTTTATGCTAAAAACTCTCGATAGGTATCAGTATCTCGATAGGAATGTATCTCAAAATAATAAAAGCTATTTATGACAAACCAACAGCCAATATCGTACTGAATGGGCAAAAGCTGGAAGCATTCCCTTTGAAATCTTGCACTAGACAAGGATGCCCTCTCTCACCACTCCTATTCTGTATAGTATTGGAAGTTCTAGCCAGAGCAATCAGGCAAGAAAAAGAAATAAAGGACATTCAATTAGGAAAGGAGAAAGTCAAATTGTCTCTATTTGCAGATGACACAATTGTATATTTAGAAGACCCCATTGTCTCAGCCCAAAATCTCCTGAAACTTTTAAGCAACTTCAGCAAAGTCTCAGGATACAAAATCAATGTGCAAAAATCACAAGCATTCCTGTACACCAATAATAGACTTAAAGAGAGACAAATCAAGAACGAACTGCCATTAACAATTGCCACAAAGAGAATAAAATACCAAGAAATACAACTAACAAAGGATATAAAGGACCTCTTCAAGGAGAACTACAAACCACTGCTCAAGGAAATAAGAGAGGAAACAAACAGATGGAGAAACATTCCATGCTCATGGTTAGGAAGAATAAATATTGTGAAAATGGCCATACTGCCCAAAGTAATCTATAGATTCAATGCTATCCCCATCAAGCTACCAATGACCTTCTTCACAGAACTGGCGAAAACCACCTTAAACTTCATATGGAACCAAAAGAGATCCTGCATAGCCAAGCCAATTCTAAGCAAAATGAACAAACCTGGAGGCATCACGCTACCTGACTTCAAACTATACTACAAGGCTACAGTAGTCAAAACAGCATGGTAGTGGTACCAAAACAGAGATACAGACCAATGGAACAGGACAGAGGCCTCAGAGGCAACACCATACATGTACAAACATCCGATCGTTGACAATCTGACAAGAACAAGCAATGGGGAAAGGATTATCTGTTTAATAAATGGTGTTGTGAAAACTGGCTAGCCATGTGCAGAAAGCAGAAACTGGACCCCTTTCTGACACCTCACACTAAAATTAACTCCGGATGGGTTAAAGACTTAAACATGAGGCCTAACACCATAAAAACGCTAGAAGAAAACCTAGGCAAAACCATTCAGGACATAGGCGTAGGCAAGGACTTCATGACTAAAACACCAAAAGCATTGGCAACAAAAGCCAAAATAGACAAATGGTATCTAATTAAACTCCACAGCTATTGTACATCAAAAGAAACAATCATTGGAGTGAACCAGCAATCAACAGAATGGGAAAAAAATTTCTGCAATCTACCCATCTGACAAAGGGCTAATATCCAGAATCTACAAAGAACTAAAACAGACTTACAAGAAAAAAACAAATCTGTTCAAAAGTGGGCAAAGGACATGAACAGACACTTTTCAAAAGAAGACATTTTTTAGGCCAACAAACATATGAAAAAATGCTCATCATCACTGGTCATTAGAGAAATGCAAATCCAAACCACATTGAGATACCATCTCATGCCAGTTAGAATGGTGATCATTAAAAAATCTGGAAACAACAGATGCTGGAGAGGATGTGGAGAAATAGGAACACTTTTACACTGTTGGTGGGAGTGTAAGTTAGTTCAACCATTCTGGAAGACAGTGTGGTGATTCCTCAAGAACCTAGAAATAGGAACTCCATTTGAGCCAGCAGTTCCATTACTGGGTATATATCCAAAGGATTATAAATCACTCTATTATAAAGACACATGCACACATATGTTCACTGCAGCACTGCTTACAATAGCAAAGACCTGGAACCATCCCAAATGCCCACTGATGATAGACTGGACAAGGAAAATGTGGCACATATACACCATGAAATGCTATGCAGCCATAAAAAATGATGAGTTTGTGTCCTTTGTAGGGACATGGATGAACCTGGAAACCATCATTCTCAGCAAACTGACAGAAGAACAGAAAAACAAACACTGCATGTCCTCATTCATAGGCGAGTGTTGAACAGTGAGAACTCAGGACACAGGGAGGGGAGCATCACACACTGGGGTGTGTTGGGGTGGAATAGGGGAGGGACAGTGGTGGATAGGGAGGTTGGGGAGGGCTAACAGGGGGAGAAATGCCAGATATAGGTGACAGGGAGCTGGAGGCAGCAAACTGCATTGCTATGTATGTACGTATGCAACAATCCTGCATGTTTTGCACATGTACCCCAGAACTCAAAGTGCAATAAGATATATAAAAAACAAAACAAAACTGTTTATGGACTTTTATATTATGAAAGTAATTCAGGTAGATAAATTTAAAAACAAAGATAAAAAGAAATGCATTTATAATGTCAACATCACTTAATATTTTGCTCTGTTGTCACAATTAATGTGAATCTAAATTTCTGTATGGTATATGGATATATATATGAATGAGAACATATAGTGCATATAAACATTTGGAATTCAGACGTATCTATATATGTCTATATGGATATATAATTTTGTACTAATATTCCATTTAATAAAAAATCATAACCATTTCCTCATGAAAACCATTTTAATGATTGATAATTCTTTATGTATATAATTTCTAATTCATTTTACTCTCAGTTGTTGAGAAATATATATTTTATTAAGGATATTATCACTGTGATATTTATTGCAAATATTTTCCTAGTTTATGATTTGCCTTTTAATTTTTTGTTATTAGAAACATTCATTTTTATTTAGTCAGTCTTTTCCATTGTGATTTTGTTTCTGCTGCTTTTCCATAAAATCTTTCTCCTCTGGTTCAGTTATTTTTTCAGCTTTGAAAAGCTAAAAATTAGCTAGATGATGATTATGTCTGGGAAAACCTAGGCTGAGGCAAGTTGTGATTTTTGATATGAAAAATATAATAGTCCCAGCCAGGAGAATATAATTTTAAGTAGTGAAGAAGAAAAAATATAAGCAAAGGAATGAAGTACAGAGTCTTATTAGGAAGACTTTTCCCTTTATGTTTTCTTTTTTGCTGTACTTCTAAATGTCTTGTCACTCCAAAATGGTATGAATGTGTTTCCAAATTTTCTTCTAGTTCTTTTATACTTTCACCATTTACACTTACATTTTATTCATTTGGATGATTTAACTTGGTATACATGGATACATCTAAATTATTTTGTGTGAGATATTTAGCATGGTTTTAATCATTATCTCTTTTAATATAATTTTTGTTTTATTCTCTGATTCTTTAATTTTATAATTTTTAATATTATGTATGTTTTATTTTGGGAATTTTTTTCCTTCTTTGTAGTTTTATCTTATTTTAAATAATCACTTAAACTCAATTCTATTATTAATTGGTTTCAATATCAATTATTAATCTTTTCTTAAAATCATGGCCTCCTTATTCTTAGTTTTTAAATTTGGATTTATCTCTTGGTAGAACCATGTCAAGTAATATTTTTTCAAGACTGTAGATATGTTTTTCTCAATATGCCTGCACTTTATCATAACTTTCTATTTCATTCATTTCTGAATGACAAGCTGGCTTGGCATAACATTTTAGTTCACCACTGTTTTTCCTTCAAAAGTCTGTGGTTGCTGTTTTCATTACCTCTTGGCATTTCACATTACAAAACAAGAGTCTGAAGCCAGCCCAGTTTTGATTTCTCTGTTAGTAACATGTGTTTTCTGGAGGGTTGCTTGTTAGATGGTTTGTTTATTCTTGTAAGTCCAATATTTTGTCAGTCTTGGGTTTCTTTTTAATAATTTACATTAAGCCCCTTTCAATCTAGGAGTCATCTTTGAAAATTGTATCCATATTTATCTTATCAGAATGTCCTGTTGATTCTTTACCTCCATCAATTCTGGAATTTATTCACTTCCTTAATCTCCTGTTACCATCCAAGATAACTGATATCTCTTACCAGGACTCTCACTAAGAGCCTTAGACTTGCTTCTTTGCAGATCTACACATTGTAGTCAGAAAGATCATTTCATCTCCAAATTCAAATCTGTTCACATCACATAACTGCTAAAGTAATTTTGATGGCTTTTAGATAAAGAGTGAAATCTCTAACATACATTTACTATAGAATTTTAAAAACTGCAGGTGGGGATCTATTAATGTGTCATAAAATCCATTTGTTAATATGACAACATTAAATAAATTATATAGATGGAATATACATATAAAATATAAATAAACCTAAACAAAAGATTTCATGAACTGCTACCTACTTTAACAATAAGAAAAGCACTCTGCTTTGTTCTATTTTATCTTTTCCTTTTGATTTCTGTATAGGTACATAGAGGTTTGTGTACTAGGCTATGACATAGAAAGTATTTCTTACTTTAAGTCATAGTATTAAAAAAATGGTTGAAGTCTCTGACCTACAGTCCCCTGGATAACCTAGTCCTTGCCTGTCTCCCCAGTTGTCATCTGATTCATGTTTCTCTTGACTCTAGCCTTCTTGTTTCACCAGTTTCACGGGCCTTCTGTTCCTCAGCCATATTCCTCAACCTACTTTTCCTCAACCATGCTATGTTCACTTTTACTAAAGGTCTTTGCGTATGCTATTCTCTCTACCTGGGACTCACCTATTCCCTGGTTAATTTCTACTGTCTATCAAACATCATATGAAATGTAATTTCCTCAGGGAAACCTTTTCTGACCTCCTGATTAGCTCACATCCCCATCACATGGTCTCGTACTCTCTTGTCTTGGTTGTAATTTTATTTTTAGTCATGTGATTATTTGTCTGTGTTCCCTAATTACTCACAGGATAAAGATATTCCTTTAAAAAAGTTTATTCTGAGTGTATTTTGTATAATGGAACCCAAATGATTAGTTGTACATGTGTGTAATAAATAAATGCATATTCACACAATATTTTGTCTTAGTTTGGGAAGACTGTTTCATTGTGTTTTTGCTTACTGCTTTGTTTCCAACTTCTTTTTTCTTCCTATTCTTGTATATTTCTTGTGAATATCTAGATTTCTTATGATGGACATATTTTTTTCCTTCTATAGACTCAATCTGTTAATATCTACTCTTAACCCCTGCACTCTAAAATAGCTTCTCAGTTCTATTTTTCTCATCAATTACCGGATTTAAAATGTAAATATCATTTTTCTCTACCTCTACTTGTTATTTACTGCATCATAGTTTTCATGCCTAAACCTATTATTTTTTTAATCTCACTGTTATGTTTAAATACCAGTTTGTTCACTCCTTATTACTTTATGTTACTTTTTCATATAGACCATGTATTCTGTTATTTTATTGAGGAATCTAATAAATTTTATAATTTTTTTTTCTGGATTTTATCTTAACAGTTTCCAAAGCTTATTTATTCTTTTAGGAATTGGGAGGATGATATTGCCTCTATTTGAGCTTTAAGATATCTCTTCTCTCTCTCTCTCTCTTTTTTTTTGGACAAAATAGACTGTGTGTGCTACTTACTGTCCACTTGGGATCTGCAGGTTTTCGATCTCTAGCTGTAGGACAACATGATATGAATTCCTAAGCCAAATTCAGTTATCTAATGAGGCTCTAGACATGAGATGAAAACTTCTGTTTTGCAGTCTCGTTCTCTGATGCATATCATAATTTCTCAGTAGTTTTGTAGACATTGAATGAAGAGTGCGGGGATGGACGGGAGTTTTATTTTGGTTGGTTCAGAAATTTGGCAGAATATTAATAAACAAGCCCTCCTCATTGCTCAGGTTGATGGAGAATGTGCTTTTCTGAGTTGGGGGATAGGTAATGGTGTGTTTTGGAGTCATTTTTTGGCTTGCTTCCTGGTTGACAGGTTCATTCTGTTTAATGAAGTAAGACACGGGTAGAGGAACGCTTGTTTATGAAACCAGCTCCGTTGTCTTCGTACTTAGTACAAATTTCTCCTATATGAAAGTAACAGGTTAACTATCAATCTTAGATTTTATCTTATGTATGTTTTCTACTTCATATGTTTTAATGTATATTAGGTGATGAAATTAAAGTTATAGTACTGGATTTCAAAGTAAAGTTCACAGATTTACTATTCTTAAATTTGGGAAGATAAAGGAGTTCTCTTTCTTTGTCAGGCAGGAAGTTATACTTAACAATCTCTTTTAGGATTAGTTGTTTAAACTGGGTTTGGAATACTTACACATCTTGGTTAGATGCTAAATAAGTCTATAACAAAAGATCTTTTCTTGGACATTCAAAATTGATCACATATTATAGCTGTAGATTTTTCCCTCTCACCTCTGAGGTTTTTTGGAATCTACAAAATATGAAGGACTCATTCTATACTATGAAGCAGTCAAAATGCTAGTGAGCCCCTTAATACTTTTATTTACTTGAATTACCCAACATATTTTTTTAATGCTTAAAATTACCAGCTTATCGTATTTCTAATAGTAGTCTTTGGATACCTGAGATAATGGGAGATTTCAATGCTATGTATTTATTTATATGTAAGTCATATAGGCTTATAACCCAGCAAATAACAACAAAGTATGTGGCAACATTTTTTTTTTTTGGGCTTTCTTGGTGCTTGGCATGTTTGTTACACTGATGCTCAGGTGAAATATCCCAAAAGTTATCTAGTTTTCAGTGGATATTTATGTTTTTATCATTTTTTAAAAAAAAACTTACCATGGGCAACAATTTTCCAAAATATTTTTACTTACTGTTTTTACTTGTTATTGAGCCTTCCTTTCAGACCTATCTTTTTGAAACAGAAAGAACTTCATGAGTCATTGAGTAATTTAAGTTAAAATGAATTTGATAGCTTTGGGGGAGTTTGCTCAAGGGGAGAAAGGAGACTGTGATTTTTCTACAGGTAATTGTCAAATGAAGACATAGGATAGCCAACATTATTCTCTAAGAACAGATACAGTCAAGATTGGTTTCAGCCTATCTTTTATCTTATATATATATTTAAAATAATTTATTTTTCCCACAGATGATTTTGAATAAAGAGCTATAAATTATTTTCATTATTATTAATCTCCAGTCATAGTAGTAAAAATGGTCATTTCACCCTAGTTGAATTAGGCCTATAATATTGCTTGCTTTAATAAGTATGTGGCAACATATTTCCAGCAGTGTCAATGAAGTTCATATTAAGTTTTAGGAAATCATTTCACATTTTAGCATTTCCAGGTGAAGATATTACAATGAACTGAGTTTAAATATTTAGTAATACTTACCCCTTAAAAATATGTGAGAAATTACATTTCAGTTTATCACAGAGATTGCATTTAGTATGATGGAGTTATGAAGATGAATGTGCTTAAAAATTATGTTCAATTTTTTATCCATTTTGCAGAGAAAGACTTGGAAAAAATATGTGCAGAATAATAAATTTAGATTTAAACTTGGATGAACAGTCTAAGACAAAGTATATTACCTACCAGCATTGTGTTATTGCCAGATGAATATTTGGAGGATATAATATTCAGTTATTTATTACATTGATTTCATACACAAAAGTGTATCTTGTCAATCAATAGATAGAAATTAAGACATCATACTACTGTCTACTGGAAACTGGAAAAGTATTGAAGAAATACGATCTTCTTATATCAATTCAATTATCTGAAGACTTCCTTTGTGATGTTAGCTGAACTTTGGTGTGAATTATTATTTTTTCTGTTAGCTTGGGTTTTAAAGGGGCCTGAGAGTTTGGACATGGCAAAATCGTTTTCATGAATACTTCAGAGACTTCAAGTATTTTCATTTACTTTCTGTATTAGTCCATTTTCATGCTGCTGATGAAGACATACCTGAGACTGGGCAATTTACAAAAGAAAGACATTTAATGGACTTACAGTTCCATGTGGCCAGGGAGGCTTCATAATGATGGTGGAGGGTGAAGAGTATATCTTACATGGCAGCAGACAAGATAAGAGAGCTTGCACAGGGAAACTCACCCTTATGCAATCATCAGATCCTACGAGACTCATTTACCACTATGAGAACAGCAGAAGAAAGACTTGCCCCATGATTCAGCTACCTCCACCAAGTCCCTCCCACAACATGTGGGAATTCAAGATAAGATTTGGGTGGAGACACAGCCAAATCACACCACTTTGCATATTTCTGTATTCTGAGAAACAATATTTAGTCACTGTCATTAAAAACACAATTTGGGTCAAATAACATCCATTTGTTTTTATGGGGGATTAGGATTATAAAGTTCCACATTTGTTGGGTTATTGATTGTGTCATTACCATCCTGACACTTGCCAGGCCCAGTTGGGATGAGTTGAGATGAAATGTAATAGTAAAGTTACTTTATTAAGGGAGTTAAGGGGCTTTAGATTTCAAGTTTGTTAAGGGAACTAAGTGGAATCTAAGGTATAGGAGGGTTTAGAAAGAAGTTAGCTGAGGCATTCATTATGATCTGTCCTAGGGGAGAGTGGGGTTTGATGAAAATCTCTTCACTGGGTATATCCCCAAAGGAATGTAAATCATTCTATTATAAAGATATATGCACATGTATGTTCATTGCAGCATTATTCACAATAGCAAATATAAGGAATCAACAATGATTCCCAACAATGATAGACTGGGTAAAGAAATGTGGTACATATATACCATGGAATATTACGCAGCCATAAAAAGGAACAAGATCATGCCCTTTGCAGGGACATAGATAGACTTAGAAGCCATTATCCTCAGCAAACTAACACAGGAATAGAAAACAAAATACTGCATGTTCTCACTTATGAGTGGGAGCTGAATGATGAGAATACATGAACATATAGAGGTAGAGACAACACACACTGGGGCCTGTCAGAGGTAGGGCTGTGGGAGGGAGAACATCACGAAGAATAGCTGATGGATGCTGGGCTTAATACCCAGGTGATGGGATGATCTCTGCAGCAAACCACTGCAACATACATTTACCTATGTAACAAACTTGCACATCCTACACATGTACCTCAAACTTAAAAACTGAAGGGAAAAAAAAACTCTCTGTGAAGTATTACCTACCAGAAAAGTAAAGGCCAGCCAGGAGGAATCTTGATTGAAAAAAAATATGGAGGAATATGTTGTCCTTGAAGTGCTGTCAAATTCAAGTTCACAAATGGAGACAAATTTCCTCTCTAACATGTGAGCAAAGTAAAAATTGACAGGATATTACAGTGATCAGAAACTTCAGAGAGCAATAATAATGTAATTCATATCAGCTCTTTGACTTAGATCCTGCATGTTGGTCAGTTTTGTAAGGTTTTAAAAATTTTATTAAAGGATTTTAAAAAATGTGTTATTAGTCTTAGAAGGATGTAAAAGAGATATTCCTCTCTGTAATATTCTATAGAGAAAGATAGGACATAGAAGAATAAGGATTTGCATTTTTAGGAGACCTCATAAAGTCTTTGAATTATAACTAAGTGTTGGTTGTCACAGCTGGTGCTGCACTCTTTCAGACGGAGATTGGAGTAATCTCACAGATTTCTAGCAGCCTTCATTTTTTTTAAATTGCATTTAAAGTTTTGGGGTACATATGAAGAACATGCAAGGTTCTTGCATAGGTACACACATGGCAGTGTGATTTTCTGCCTTCCTCCCCATCACCTATACTTGGCATTTCTCCCCATGCTATCTCTCCCCAACTCCCCAGCCCCCGCTGTCCCTCCCCTATTTCCCCCCGACAGACCCCAGTGGGTGATGCTCCCCTCCCTGTGTCCATGTGTTCTCATTGTTCAACACCCACCTATGAGTGAGAACATGTGGTGTTTGATTTTCTGTTCTTGTGTCAGTTTGCTGAGAATGATGGTTTCCAGATTCATCCATGTCCCTACAAAGGACATGAACTCATCGTTTTTGATGACTGCATAATATTCCATGGTGTATACGTGCCACATTTTCCCTGTCCAGTCTATCATCAGTGGGCATTTGGGTTGGTTCCAAGTCTTTGCTATTGTAAACTGTGCTGCAGTGAACATTCGTGTACATGTGTCCTTATAGTAGAATGATTTATAATCCTTTGGATATATACCCAGTAATGGGATTGCTGGGTCAAATGGAATTTCTATTTCTAAGTCCTTGAGGAATCGCCACACCATCTTCAATAAATCCAGGAGCTGGTTTTTCAAAAATATCAACAAAATAGACCACTAACCAGATTAATAAAAAAAGAAAAGAGAGAATAATCAAATAGATGCAATAAAAAATGATAAAGGGGATATCACCACAGATTCCACAGAAATACAAATCATCATCAGAGATTATTACAAACAACTCTATGCACATAAACTAGTAAATCTGGAAGAAATGGATAAATTCCTGGACACTTGCATCCTCCCAAGCCTAAACCAGGAAGAAGTCGAAACCCTGAATAGACCAATAACAAGGTCTGAAGTTGAGGCAGCAATTAAGAGCCTACCACCCCCCAAAAAAAGCCCAGGTCCAGGTGGGTTCACAGCCGAATTCTAGCAGACATACAAAGAGGAGCTGGTACCATTCCTTCTGAAACTGTTCCAAACAATCCAAAAAGAGGGAATCCTTCCCAAATCATTTTATGAGACCAACATCATCCTGATACCAAAACCCGGCAGAGACTCAGCAAGAAAAGAAAACTTCAGGCCAATATCCATGATGAACATAGATGCAAAAATCTTCAATAAAATACTGGCAAACCGATTGCAGCAGCACATCAAAAATCTTATCCACCATGATCAAATAGGATTCATCCCGGGGATGCAAGGCTGGTTCAACATACGCAAGTCTATAAACATAATTCACCACATAGCAACCTTCATTTTAAGGACCATGCCGAGCTTGTAGCCCATTAGAGGCAACATCTGTTCATTCACAAAGGAATTCAGAGGAGAAAAGTGAGGAGTTCAGGCAGTAAGAGATTTTTTCAGAAGTGCTATCAAGTTGAAAGCTAGAGAATTTTTTCTTCAAATTTTTGAAAGCTTAGTAAATTTTTTTCAGGTTTATTCAGAAAATTGTGTATTGTGAGAAGGACTCTAGTAATAAACTTAAAGATGCTGTATTGTGCCTCATCCCAAATCTCATCAGAACCACTGTTTGTTTTCCTCTTCTATGATCAGACTTGTGGAGCCATAGCTCCGAGGGTCATCCTGAGCCATGGCTTCCCACCCATTTCCTTCGGGTGAAATAAGAAATCTTAGTGATATAAAAAAGATTGGACTCACTCAGAGACAAATGAAACTTGATACATGGACGAAAAAGCGTTCAAATGCCGAGGAGATCATGTAGCAGATGTCCTAAGGCAATTTGAGAAATTAATGCTGAATGTCTTAAAAGACACAAAGCATAGCATTTCTCAAAAAGTAGAATATTAGCATCTAGAATGCAAGCTAGATAACTTATAGGAAGGAGGTCATAGATAGAACCTTTGAATTTTTCTTCCCTTTTTACCAAAATGTGTGTGAACTTTGAACCAGAGAGTCAGAGGCTTTCTCATATTATAACTGTAGGAAACAAGACTACTTACATAAACAGGTCCTGCTGCTATCACTTGGTCTCTTGCAAATTTCTATTTCCTTGCTCTTCAAATAATTCTGAGAATTAGCTCCTTTAAGTTCAGTAATTTTCAACTCAGGGCCCTGAATATTATAGATTTATATGCTGAGATTTTCGATCTACTAAATTTATTTCACCTGAAGATCAAATGCTTTTGGCTGGTGTTACAATTCGGCTTTCTTTTTTCCTTCTGGGAATAAAAAGTTGATGTCTCCTCTCAATTCAACTTCATTCTTCAACTCACCTCTCTTGGCTAATAAGTACAACCCAGGCATTTCAGACACTGAATTTCACCTTGCTGAGTTTTAGCAGACATCCAATAAAAAATGCAGAATATCAATAGCACAGCTGGTGCTTGGGTTTACAATTGCAGTGAAAAAAGAAATGGGAACTGTACAGTATCTAATGTCAGAAGTGGGGCCCATTAATTTTTTTAGTTTTTCTCTTTTGATATAGCATTTACATACAATGAAACGCACAAATCTTAAGTAGACATTCAGAAGTTTTGATCAGCATATATATTTGTGTAACCCAAACTTTTAACCACTACCCCAAAACGTTCTGGAATGCCCCTTCCCAATTAAACTCCTACCCACTCCTCAGAGGTAACTGCTTTTCTGATTTTTTTCACCATAGAATAGTTCACCTGTTCTAGAACTTCATATAATTGGAATAATTTAGTATGTACTCTTTTGTGTAAGGATTCTGTGTTAGTTTTCTGGGGCTGCCATAACAAAATACCATAGATTGAGTGATTTAAACAACAGAAATTTATTTTCTGACTGTTCTGGAGGCTGGAAGTTTGAGATCAACGTGGTGTCTTCTGAGGACTTTCTTCTTGGTTTGCAGATGGCTGCCTTCTCTCTGTGACCTCACATGGTCACTCCTTAGTTTATATTTTGTCTGTCCTCATGTCTTCTTCTAATGACATCAGCATATCGGATTAGGGCCTATCCATGAGACCTTATTTTTCCTAATAACCTCTCTTAAAGGCCCTATCACCAAATATGGACATATTCTGAAGTGCTGGGGGTTAGGGACTTCAACATATGAATTTTTAACAAAACAATTTAGCACATAACAGCTTATCTCAATCATCAAACTGTTTTTTAGATTTATTATGAGTAGCTTGTTCTTTTTATTGCTGAGTAGTATTTTATTGTATGAATATATCAAAGTTTACTTGTTATTTAACAGACACCTGGGCTATTTCCAGTTTTAGTTATTGTGAATGAAGTTACTTGAACATTATGCTACAAATCTTTTCGCCAATGTATATTTTTATCTATTTTTGCTAAATACCTAGAAGTGGAATTACTGGTTATAGGAGTAGATGTTCATTTAACTTCATTAGAAACTTCTCCCAAATTTTTCAGTGTGGTGGAAAGTTTCTCACTATCAGTTTATGAGAATTTCGGTTTCTCCAAATGCTTACCAACATTTAGCTCCATAGGGCTTTTAAAATTTTGTTCATTTTGGTGGATGTACACTGGTGTCTCATTGTGGGTTTAATTTGCATTTTCCCTCAACGACTAATGATGTATTAGGTTGGTGCAAAAGTAATTGAGATTTTTGTCACTAAAAGTACTTTTGCATCAAACTAGTAGAAACAAAATTACTTTTTTGTTTCTATTATTTGTTTCATTACCAACAAAATTACTTTTGCCCCAATCTAATAGAACACTTTTGCATGTACTCATTGGCCAGATTTTTAATGTCAGACTTTTAATTCACATTAGGTAGAGGGCAGCTGGGGGCGCAGGCAACATTCATGCGAAGCAAATGTTCTCAGCATGTTTATCACCTAAATCCTCTAAAGATCCAGTTCTCATATTTCACCTGATGTTTGTGACCTATCTGATTGTTTCACGTGTGACTTGAAGAAATTCAGGCATAAATTATCTAAGAGCATGACATTGACCTTAAAAACAGAAAGAAGAACTGAGTGTGTGTATGACACCACATTTTCATGTTTATTGGTGTTCCTTCAAATTACAAATATGTGAGAAGCAAGAAAGAACTAATTAAAATTGGCCTAGATAACAACTGGACAGGCAGTTGGAAAACCACGATGTTTAAATGTCTATTTCACCCCACTCACGATATAAATTCCAGATGGGGAAATAATCTGTCTTAATTATATTTAATCAAATACACGTTCATTTTTATGAACTCAGATATTTCTTAAAAGTTTGTAATGGAAATATTAGTCTTTTACTCCATCTCTTTTCTAGCCTCCAAGTCCTGTTGTCCACAGGCATTTCAACTGTGTTTAGTGTTTTTTCTACATAATATGGCTATTCAGCTGTTTTGGCTTTTTAATTTTAGACATTATCTATTGACTTACCTCCATAGTAAATGAAGCCTTATCCTTCTGAAACACCTCTCACTCCCCTTAGCCCTATCTTCCCCCTCATCATCATAATAGAATTTTGGTTAGATCATGTCAGTGTTTAAATATTATAACATGCAAATATTGTTTATTGCTTTCCCAGTAGGTACACTATAATAACATAATATTTCATTTATAATCTCTCGTTCAGTGATTTTTCTTTTGCTCAATTATCTCCTTAAATTTCAATTAAACTTTCATCTGAAAGTATGAATTGCTAGAAAAGGGAATATAATGGATAAATGCTCAAGAATAAAAGAAGACGAGGATGAGTAGAGAATCAGGCCATACTGGTACATGGGCTCAGCAGACAGATTTGAGACAGAATCTCTGCTTTGCCTCTTGCTAGCCATGTGACCTTGGGAAAATTATTGAACTTTCTTACTTGTCTCACTTTCTTAATTTGAAACATGAGAATGATAGTAAATATAATTTATGGAATACCTATCATACAGCAGGCATTACATAAACATGCAGAGAGAGAGAAAGAGGGAGAGGGAAAGGGAAAGAGAGAGAGAGAGAAAGAGGGAGGGACGGAGGGAGGGAGGAGGTGCACCAGGTCAGAGGTGTACTGAGTTAATTTGGAAGCTGTATAGTATCACTATCATGGCATTTCATTCATTAGAAGTGAGTCACTAAGGCTGGATCATGCTCAAGGGGAAGGAAACTAGATTTCATCTCTTGAGGGAGAACAGCAAGTTTCTAGAACAGCATATGGAACTAAAAATACTGTGGCAATTTTTGGAGACGACTCTGTTTCTCTTTCTGTGTGTTCCATAATGGAAGGGAAGAGATGAGGGCAGAGGTTGGTGAAAGAGAAGTCTAAAGAGGTAAGCAGTCATCAGGTTATGTATAGTCACTTAGATCATTCTCACAGAGTTAGACTGTATCTAGAAGACAGTGTAACATTTGGAAGAGGAATGACATAATTAAATGAATGGTTTATCAAAATTATGTGGACTGTGGAATGAAAGAGGCAAAAGTGAAAGCAAGAATTTCAATTAGAAGTCTGTCGTAGTAATCCAGTCAAGAAGTGAGGCTGCCATAAACTGTTAATTTGGAGAAGGGTGGAAGACAGTTTTGAGATATTTTGGAGGTAGAATGATTAGTACTTACAGACTGACTGGGGCCAGAGTGATAGAAAGCTTTCTGTCTTAGGTAGCCATGACAAAGCATGTTGGGGAGGGTGAAATGACACAATTTATTAAGATGAGGAACACAGGAGGAAGAGCAGGTATGGGATAGGGTGAAGAGTAAAACCTAATTTAGTTTTGTTTATGTGAGGTGGGGGTAGCTGTACTATGTCCTATTGAGGTATCTTGTTTGTTATTAGCAAAAGCTGTGGAGCCCAGAAACAAAATAAAGTTTGTTAGTCATCAGTCTATAAGCTTTAATTTAAGGAATAGAAGTGGTTGAGGTCACTTAGAGTTAGTGAAAAGTGAAAAGAGAGTTCTAGAAAAGACCCCTGTGAAACATTACAACTTAAGAAAAATGACAGCTACCAAAGTCCAGTACTAAACATCTTCCCAAAACTGTACAGATGAAAGCAAGTAAAACTCTACAGAACCATGTCCACCAAATAACTAGGAGATAAAATATACCAAAAATTTCATTTATATAAAAACGGGGAAATTAACCAACTCTGGAGCACACATCAAAATGGAAATCAAATGGAGACTTCATGGTAAAAGGAAGGCAGTGGCGTTTAGTGGTGATAAAATAATGAATTTAAAAAAATCACCTTGTATGTCAGAACGCTGGCTGCAGGAATTCAAAAGGAAGTGGCTCAAAATGGAGGGTGTCTAAGATAGAAATCTTGGAAGAGTCCCATTTGTGGGAATTGAAAGGACTTAGTGGTGAAGAAAATAAGAGAAAAAAATCAGTGGAAAATAGGATCCAGATAAACAAGATTACTTAATGAAAAGTCAAACCAACCAGACGTGGTGGCTCAGGCTGAAGCGGGCAGATCACCTGAGGTCGGGAGTTTGAGACCAGCCTGACCAACATGGAGAAGAAAACCCTATCTCTACTAAAAATACGAAATTTAGCCGGGTGTGGTGGCGCGTTCCTGTCATCTCAGCTACTCAGGAGGCTGACGCAGGATAATCGCTTGAACCTGGGAGGCGGAAGTTGTGGTGAGCCAAGATTCTACCATTGCATGCCACCCTGGGCAAAAAGAGCAAAACTTCACCTAAAAAAAGAAAAAAGTCAAACCGGTCAAATCAATTCTTCTCTTAACGAATGGCGCCATTTAATAAAATTACATTTTATTATATTAACAGAAGAGGGTGCTCTTGAACTAAAAAAAAACTAGTAAGCCACCAAATATCTCACATCTGTCAACATAAAATTATTTTTTATTATTAATCTAGAAAGTGCAAGATATTTACTGTAAACAACAACTATAAAGGTTACTAATAAAGAATATGGAAAATAAGAATAAAAGCATTTCTATTGATGAAAATTCTAAGAAAAATCCATGAAAAGTAATAAAACTGACTTAAATAATATTAAATAAACATTTTCCTATGTTAAAAAGCCCACCCCAATTGAAACTCAAATATTCAGAAGAAGGGGGTGAAAGAATGTAAGAATTAAACTAAATCCAGAAGGAAATGGGAGAAAAATCATTTTAAGAATAAAAACTAAGCTACAGGGTAACCAAGAGAGAAGAGAATCCATGAGAAATACAACAAGGGATATTGAAGAAGAGAATTAAAATAGCCAAGAGATGAAAGTAACATGAAAGAGAACCAATCAGCAAGGGATAGCTATAGAAGATAGGCAAAGATCATCTCAAGTACATAGAACTGGAGTCCTTAAACCAGAAAAACAAAGCAATGGAATAGCAGAAATGTTATTTAAAATTATTTTTATTATAAATTTAAAAACCTGAATCTACATATGTGGGACTAAAAGTGACTTAGAATGGTCAAGTCAGAAATATGTGCTAATAAAACTCTTAGACTTTAATGAATAAAAAATAATCTCAGAGCTTCCAGACAAAAAGACCATACAATTTACAAGAGAACGAAATAAAGTTTAAATCAGAGTTCTCAACGGCAAGATACAAAGTAAAACAACTTTGAAACAAAAATTTTTAAAAGCAAGAACATGAAGTGTGAGTCAAAGCTTTTATATCTAGACAAGTTAGTGTTAAACCACCAAATCTATAATGAAAACAGTTTTGAAGATAAAGTGTGAAGTCTGAAGTAGTGGTATATTCACAAATAGAACTAGAAGGTAGGCTTTATCCAACCAAAATAAGATTAGAGAAACTAATGAACTGATAGTATACATTGAATATATTTCAATGTAGACCTAACATTAAAACAAACAGTGGAGAAAGAGTGTATGAGCATTATACAATCTGAAAAAGTAGAAATAAGCCAACTCCCCAATCTAAAAAAGTAGAAATAAGCTAAGTAGAAAGGTGAAGAGAAGGTGGAAAGAATAAATCTAATGCTTTACAGGTAGTATGTGCAGTCCAAGTATATCAATTAGAGTTGACAAACCAAATAGTGGAAGCCTCAAAGGCAAAAGTGGACTGAGGACATTACAAACGACATTAGAAAGAGGTAGTCGCTGAAAGAAGAGCAAAACCTTCCTAAATACCAAGAGAAAGAAACAGCAAATATTACTGATATACACAGTAAATGTAACATAAAATTGACTTGAGCCAAGATACACTGACAGTCGAAAAAGGAAAGTCTAAGAAGTGTATATAGTATGGTAGCATTGTGAAGAAATATAGTTGAAAAAGAGTAGGTAGTTTTTCCAAAAAAGAAATTCAAGAAGAATGTCCCAGAACCCAATACAAATGATTATATGTTAGGGTTGGGTGCAAATGGGACAGGATTGATAGGGTGAGAGTAGAATGTTTTTGAGCTTACCTGTATATATATTTGAATCCTGTGAAAGTTTGTAAATATAAAAAAAATTTTTTTTAAAGTGAAAAACTCTGAAGTTTAATACAAGTAGAAATAAATGAGTCTTTTTGTCAAAGTGATAATACAACTGTACATGTGAGAATAATGGGTTCGAAGAACTTGGAACACAGTACTCTGACTATACGCTTTAAACTAAATATATTCTAAAGACAAAAAGAGTTACAAGGAAATGTTAATCTTCACACGGTAGGTTTGTTTTTGGTGATGAGACTGTAGTAATCTAAAAGTATATGTAGATTCAGTGATGTGCCACATAACAATGTTTCGGTCAGACATTGTGCATATGGGACAGTCATCCCCTAAGGTTATAACGGAGCTGAAAAACTTCTATCGCCTGGTGATGTCATAGCTGCTATAACGTCACAGTGCGTTACTCGCGTTTGTGGTGATGCTTGTGCAAACAAATCTGTGCTCTCGGTCATATAAAAGTATAGCATCTGGGATTGTGAACAGTACATACTACTTAACAATCATAATAAACAATTATGTTATTTATGTATTCCCCATACTATAAATTTTATCATTATTTTAGAATGTACTTCTTCTACTTATAAGAAAAAAGTTAACAGTAAAAGAGCTTCAAGCAAGTCCAATAGGAGGCATTCCAGAAGAAAGCGTTGTTATCATAGATGACAGCTCCATGCATGTTACTGTTTCTGAAAATCTTCTAGCCAAACGAGATGTAGAGGTGGAAGACAGTGATATTGATAATGCTGATACCGTGAAGGCTTAGGCTAATGTGAGTGTTTTTGACCAAACAAAAAATAATTTTTAAAAAGTTAGTAAAAATGTGATAGGATAAGAATATAAAAAGAAAATATTTTTGTGTAATGTATGTGTTTTAAGCTGTTATTACAAATGGATCAAAAAGTTGAAAAACTTACAAGTTTACAAAGTAAAAATATTACAGTGAGCTAAAGTTAATTGATTGTTGAAGAAAGAAAATATTTTAAAATAAATTTAATGTAGCAGAAGTGTGCAGGGTTTGTAAAGTCTATGGTAGTACCTAGTAATGTCCTGACCTTCACATTCACTTACTACTGACTCACTGACTCAACCAGGGAAAATTCTAGTCCTGCAAGCTCCATCCATAGTAAGTGCCCTATACAGAAATACCATTTGAAAATCTTTTAGACTGTATTTTTACTGTACCTTTTCTGTGTTAGATTTGTTTAGTCTGTTACAGTTGCCTACAGTATTCAGTAGCATATGCAGTAACATGCTGCACAGGTTTGTAGTGTAGGAGCAAAAGGCTATGCCAGATAGCATAGATGTGTAGTAGGCTCTACCTTCTAGGTTTGTATAAGTACACTCTATGATGTTTACACAGTGATGAATCACTTAACAACTAATTTCTCAGAATGTATCACGTCCTTAAGTGATATATGACTGTATTGTAAGATAATGCTCATGATTAAGTCTATTGCTATTGTTGGAGGAAACCAGAGTTCTCCAGACAAATATAAAATGAGGAAAGGTGAAGAATCCTGCAGCGTTAAATTGGAGAAGAATGAGAGGTGAATGAATTTTAAAAAATTAATTGTAGAGGCTTAGTATGTTGGATGTTGGTGGGTAGAAACTAGTTGATTATATTTCTTAATTAATATGTTAGAGAAAGGGGATAATGTATAGAGCAGGTTTCTGAGGGTCTGAGAAGGATGGGAACCTGCATTTAAATGAAGGCATTAGCCTTAAATGGGAGAATAAATAACTCTTTGTATTAGGCCGTTCTTGCATTGCTATAAAGACATACCCGAGACTTGGTAATTTATAAGAAAAAAGGTTTAATTGGCTCCTGATTCTGCAGGCTGTACAGGATGTGTAACACTAACACAAGCCTCCTGGCCAAAGTATATCACTCCTCTGCTGAGGCAGGAGGAAAGATGGAAAAAACAGAGACCACACAAATAAATGTATAGGTTTGTGCAGGAAGCTCAAAGACTTTTTGAATGATGGTTTCTGTTTTCTCTAGGAAGTAGAGGAAGTAATGTGGTGAGAATGACAGGGGTGATGTGGTAGGATACAAGGTTTTAGGAGAGCACAGAAGGTTTGACATCCATTATGGAAGATGGGAGAGAGACTTGATTGGAGTATCATAAAAGGATTGCCAGACAATACCATGGATCTCATTCAGATTGAAGGTTATTAATTTGTATTGACACCACTTGATGTTTCTTTTTCTTTCCTTTTTTTTTTTTTCTAAAAAAATAAAAACAACAGCAAGATACACGCGCAGAACGTGCAGGCTTGTTACATAGGTGTACATGTGCCATGGTGGTGTGCTGCACTTCTTGTTACATAGGTGTACATGTGCCATGGTGGTGTGCTGCACTTCTTGTTACATAGGTGTACATGTGCCATGGTGGTGTGCTGCACTTCTTGTTACATAGGTGTACATGTGCCATGGTGGTGTGCTGCACTTCTTGTTACATAGGTGTACATGTG
>PVKV010019313.1:0-42560 GCA_004027835.1 Alouatta palliata
GACGGAGTTTCGCTCTTGTTACCCAGGCTGGAGTGCAATGGCGCGATCTCGGCTCACCGCAACCTCCGCCTCCTGGGTTCAAGCAATTCTCCTGCCTCAGCCTCCCGAGTAGCTGGGACTACAGGCACGTGCCACCATGCCCAGCTAACTTTTGTATTTTTAGTAGAGACGGGGTTTCACCATGTTGACCAGGATGGTCGCGATCTCTTGACCTCGTGATCCGCCCACCTCGGCCTCCCAAAGTGCTGGGATTACAGGCGTGAGCCACCGCACCCAGCCCAGCCTTGACATTTCTAATGAGAATATCTTTCTGTGGAGATCTGGAGACTCCATATTAAGCCACAATGGATACCAACTAAGGAAAAGGCTGGAGGAATGTAATACTTATAAGAAATGGCCCAAAGTCCCAAAGAATTTGAAAGATGTGTTGGGAATGATAGCTTATACAGTAAAACCAGTGTTATATTGGAGGTGGGGGGCAGGCGTGGCATTAAGAGGACTCTGATAAATCTCTCCTTTCCCATTTGAGTAAGGTAGAATTTGATAATTTTCAAATTATTTGTAGACATAAGGTTCAGAAAGTTTTCCCTTAGTCCAAATTGCCTAAGGGACAATTTGAAAAATGAACTAGACCACCCTTTCCTCACAGCCAAAGCAGCACAAGAAAATGCAAGATTTAGAATGTTGTTCGAGGGTGTCCAAACAGAAATTGCAGTAGACAAAGTTAAACAGGCAAGGATGACTTTATGCAGCCTACAGCAATAGGAGAGAGGGACAGCTCAACTCCACTAAAACAAAAGTTAAAGGGGTTTTAAGCACAAGGTGAGCTGGTGAAAAAGTACTGAGGGAAAACTATTGCACTCTTCTAACCTATTAGCTGGGAGGTTGATCAATGGGATGCGTTGAGCACATTGAGTTATTCCAAAATTTGCTAATGTTTTTCTCTATGATTAGGCCATCTGTGTTTGCTAATTGCTACTCATTGAAATTAGGTTTCCACCCTCATGGAGACTTGGGAGATAGAGGTCTAATGTCCATTCATGTTTACATACCAAAGAGATGGTTCCCAGGTCTTTCAAAAAGACATTTCTGGATTATAAAACTGGCAAGAGGCTCTTAAAAAGATTTATATCTCAAAGGGACAGAAAGAATTTGCAGTCACAAAGTTTTCTAAAGTAAATGTTCTAAAAAAAAAAAAAAAAATGGAGGTCAGGGCCTATAGTCAGAAAAACGCCTCTCTGAACTTGAAGTCAAGCTAACGAAAGTGTCAACTCTTTCTTGGTTAATGGTATGTTGGCTAGGGCCTGCACAAAATAAAAGATCCCGACCCAAATCAGAGGAATCTCTCCTCACCACCTCCCACAAGGAGCAGTCATAAAATAAAGCAAAACAGCCTAATTTAGCTGGGCTTTCCCCCTACATCATAATGTGGAACATAGATAAAGATAAAGTAGCCTAGAGCATAAGGCATCACTCCTTCCCTTAAGCCTAAACCCAAACTTTCCACACTCCAGCAAGGAAAGGAGAAACTGGTGAGAAGTGAATGGTGGTGAGCTGGCTGAATGATTTATTATTCTATCAGAAGATGTATAGGTTAGAGCAGAGACAGAAGTGAGAGAAAGTCACATACCTTCTTTATTAATAACTGTTTATTAGCAAACGTGTTAATCCAGCCTTGCATGAATAGCTCTTCTTTGATAGGGAAGGTGTGAAAGGAAGTGGAAGGAGAGTAATAAAGGAGTCTCAAGATCTTGTCATATGTAGTACATAATTTTATTTCTGCATGTGTTAAGCCATTCTTGCATTGCTCTAAAGAAATTTCTGAGGCTGAGTAATTTATAAAGAAAAGAGAGTTAATTGGCTCGTTCTGCAGGCTGTATAGGAAACATAGTGCAAGCTTCTGCTCAGCTTCTGGTAAGATCTCAGGAAGATTTTACTCATGGCAAAATGTTAAGCAAGAGCAGGTGTTTCACATGGCAAAGTGAGTGCAATGGAGAGATGGGGAAGTGCCACACATTTTTAAACAACCAGACTTCATGAGAACTCACTTACTATGGTAATGAATGATAGCAGCAAGCCATGGGGGACCCACCCCCATGACCCAAACATGTACTATTAGGTCCCACCACCAACACTTGGGATTACATCTCATGAAATTTGGAGGGGACATCCAAACTATATCATTCTGCTCCTGATCTCCTAAATCTTATGTCCTCACATTTCAAAATATAATCATTCTTTCCCAATGGTCCCCAAAAGTCTTAATCCAGCATTAACTCCTAAGTCCAATGTCCAAAGTCTCATCTGGAAATGAGTTTCTTCTACCTATCAGCCTGTAAAGTAAAAAGAAATTATTGACTTCCAAGATATAATGGAGTAGAGGCATTGGGTTAACATTTCTGCTCCAAAAGGAAGAAGTTGGCCAAAAGAAACGGGATACAGACCCCCATGCAACTTTGAAATGTAGCAGGGCAGTGATTAAATCTTAATGCTTAAAAATAATCTCCTTTGTCTCCCATGTCTCACATTCAGGACACACTGCTGCAAGGAGTGGGCTCCCAAGGCCTTGGACAGCTCCACTCCTGTGGCTTTGTAGGGTTCAACACATGCGGTTGCTCTCATAGGTTGGAGTTGAGTGTCTTCAACTTCTCCATGCTGAGGGTACAAGCTGCCAATGGATCTATCATTCTGGGGTCTGGAGGATAGTGGCCCCTTCCCATAGCTCCAGTAGGCAGTGCCCCAGTGGGAACTCTGTATGGGGCCTCCAACCTTACATTTCCCCTCAGCATTGTCCTAGTAGAAGTTCTCTGTGTGGGCTCTGTCTCTGTGGCAAGATTCTGCCTGGGCATGCAGGCTTTTATATACATCCTCTGAAATCTGGGCAAATGTTGCCAAGCCCCCTTCATTCTTACACTCTGTGTGCCCACAGGCTTGACACAATATGAAAGGTGCCAAGGCTTACACTAGCCTGCACTCTCCAAAACAGCAGCCTAAGATGTACCTGGACCCCTTTGAGCTGTGACTGAAGCTGGAGTGGCCAGAATATGGGCAGAGTCCTGAAGCTGTGTAGGGCAGCAGGCCCTGGGCCTGATCCATGAAACCATTCAGTCTTCCTAAGCCTCTCAAAGTGTGATGGGAGAGGCTGCCTCAAAGATTTCTGAAATGCCTCTGCACATTTTCTCCACCGTTTTGGCTACAAGCACTTGGCTTTTATTTTTAGCCATGCAGATATCTCTAGCAATTGTTTGTTCCACAGCCTACTTCAGTTCTCTTCCCCAAAAAGCTTTTACTTTCTTTGCCACATGGTTAGCCTGCAAATTTGCCAAACTTTTATACTCTGCTTCTCCTTTGAATGTAACTTCCTACTTTAAATCATTTCTTTGCTCCCACATCTGAGCTTAGGTTACTGGAAGCAGCCAGGCCACATATTGAATAGTTTGCTGCTTAGAAATTTCTTCTGCCGGGATACTCTAAGTCATCACTCTTAAATTCAAACTTTCGCAGATCCCTAGGACATGAACACAATGCAGCCAAGTTCCTTGTTAAGCATGAAAAAGATGACCTTTGCTTTAGTTCCCAATAAGTTTCTCATTTCCAACCAAAACCAACCATAGTCACAAACATTTAACCAAACTCTAAGAAGTGCCAAATCCTCTTCTGAGCCCTCCAAACTCTTCCAACCTCTGAGTGTTACTCGGTTCCAAAATCACTTTTGTATTTTTAGATACCAACACTCTAGAAACAATTTTCTATGATATGGTTTTCCTACATTGCTATAAAGAAATTGATAAGGCTGGGAAATTTATAAAGAAAAGAAGTTTAATTGGTTCACATTTCTGCATGCTGTACAGGACATGGAACATGTCCAAGTGTGGAACTGGCATCCATTCAGTCTCTGGTGAGGTCTTCAGAAGCTTTTACTCAGGAGAGAAGACGAATCAGGAGCAAGCATCTCACATGGAAGGACAGGAGCAATAGGGCAGGGAGAGGTTTACTTTTACACAACCAGATCTCGTGAGAACTCACTCACTGTGGTGAGGACAGCACCAAGCCATGAGGGATCCATCCCCATATTCAAATCACCTCCAACCATGGCACACATTCAATACTGGTTATTATATCTCACCATGAGATTTGGAAGGAAAACCAAGCTATATCACTGCAGCTAAAAACAATAATTAGGAAAGATGAGGCTGAAAGACCTCTAGAAAAATTTTCAGTTCTAACACATCATACTAGCTACATATCTAGATATATATTTGTCCATGTCTATCTCCTTTCATCGTGGTTTTGAATTTCATTCTGCTTAATATTATTTAAAAGAAATGGCCTATGGCTCACACCCCATATTTTACTGAAGTTTTGAGATTTTGCTGATTTTGTAGGACTATAAATTGATTGAAATTATTACATAGTTTGACCAAGAATCAAGATTAGAAAAATGTAGCAAACTCTTTTGAGCATTGAAACTAGCACAGATGTGCAGCATCTGACAGCATCTGTTAAGAAATTTTGCTGAAATTATTAATTCTTTTTTCCAAGTAATTTTTTTTCTTAATCTGATTTTTCTTGTAAGACAGCTGGCTATTCAAATAATAACAATAACAGCTGAGCATCTAGGCATAGTTTCGAGGATCTGTGGCAGATGAGTGAGATTGAGTTGAAATCATGTTAGATGTGTGAGTCATCAATTTGAAATTTGTAATATTAAAGCAGAAGACCTTGGTTGACAGAAAACTGGAAACAGATGTTGCAATAACAATCAACTCTTGGATAATCTGGGTAAATTTAGCATGCTTTACACACGTTTCAAAATGGTCTTTAAATTGAATTTGGTATAAAAGGAAAGATTGAAGCCTTGGATTTTAGTATTGGGATAAACACTAATCTCCCAGTAGCAAAAGACTTTTTTTTTTTGCCAAGATCTTAAGGCATAGTTTTTGGAAATTTGTTTTTTTCTTCTTTTTCTTTTTTATTGCTATTGTCTCTTTATTTAGCAATTAAAAATTGTATATCAGCCCTAATTTATTACACTAAACTAAAGCAAAATGCTGTCCAAGGTCTAATACTTTTTAAAATTACCTCATTTAGGACAAGCATGGTGGCTCATGCCTGTAATTCCAGCACTTTGTGGGCCAAGGCAGGTGGATCATGAGGTCGGGAGAGCAAGACTATCCTGTCAACATGGTGAAACCCCGTCTCTACTAAAAATACAAAAAAATTATCTGGGTGTGACAGGGCATGTTTGTAGTCCCAGCTACTCGGGAGGCTGAGGCAGGAGAATTAGTTGTCACCCAGCCTGTGTGACAGAGCGAGACTCTGTCTCAAAAAAAGAAATTACCTATTTAAATTTATTTATAGAATGTATTTCTATTTTTTTTAAGAATACAATATATTGACTATAGGTACCATGTTGTACAGTAGGTCTCTTGGAGTTACTCTTCTTAGGTAGCTTAAATTTTGTGTTGTCTACTAACATCTCCCCAGTCCCTACAACCACCATCCTCTGGTAACCCACATCTGCTTCTGTTAATTCAACACCTTTAGATTCCACATGTAAGTCAGATCATACAGTATTTGTCTTTCTGTGCCTGGCTTGTTTTACTTAACATAATGTCATCCAGGTTAATTGATGTTGTTGCACATGACAGGATTTTCTTCTTTCTAAAGTTTAAATAGTGTTCCATACATACCACATTTATTTTATCCATTTATCTGTTGATGGATATTCAGGTTAACTCCATACCTAGTTTATTGTGAATAATACTACAAGACATAATACCCATGCTAATGGATATTATGTCTTGTAGTACTAATACTAATGGGTATTTTGACATACTAATTTCATTCCTTTGGATATATTCAAGTAGTGGGATTGCTGGATCATATGATACCCATATTTTTAATATCTTGAGGGAATCTCCATGAAGTTTTCTGTAATGACTATACTAATTTACACCCCCACCAACAGTATACAAGAGTTCCCCTTTCTCCACATCTGCATCAATACTTATCATTCTTTTTATTTTAATAATAGCCATTCTAATAGTCTAAGGTGATATCTTAATGCAGTTTCCTTTTTTGTAGAATGTGTATTTCCTTGAAGATTAATCATGCTGGATATTTCTTTAATATTCCTGTTGGCCATTTGTATGTCTTCTTTTGAGAGAGGTCTATTCAGTTTTTTATGGGTGTGCCCATTTTAAAATCAAATTATTTGGGGTTTTTGCTTATTGCATTGTCTGTTTCATACATATATATAAATTTATACCTCTTATCAGATGTATGATTTGTGAATATTTTATTTCATTCCATAGATTATTCACTCTGGGGGTTGTTTCCTTTGCTGTGTGGAAGTTTTTTAGTTTGATATAATCTCATTTGTCGATTTTTGCTTCTGCTACCTATGCTTTTGGTGTCATATATTAAAAAAATATTATTGATCAAGCTAATGTGATGGAGCTTTTTCCCATGTTTTCTTCTAGTAGTCTTACAGTTTCAGGTCTTATATTTAAGTCTTTAATTAATTTTTGTGTTTATATTCTTATGCATGTGTATATCTGGTTTCCAAAGAGCATTTATTTAAAATACTGTTATTTCTCTAAGAGTCTTCTTGGCACCACTGTCAAAAATCACTTGACTATAAATGCATGGATTTATTTCTGGGTTCTCTATTCTATTCCATTGGCCTATGTGTCTGCCTTTATAATAGGAACATGCTATTTTTAAAAATTATGACTTCATAATATATTTAAGAAGTCAAGTAGTGTGATGCCTCCAACTTTGTTCTTTTTACTCAGGATTGCTTTGGTTCTTCAGGGTCTTTTGTGATTGATACAAATTTTGATCTTTAAGAAAAAATCTCTGTGGGCCAGGCACGGTGGCTCATGCCTGTAATGCCAGCACTTTGGGAGGCCAATTCAGGTGGATCACTTGAGGTCAGGAGTTTAAGACCAGCCTAGCCAACATGGTGAAACCCTGTCTCTACTAAAAATACAAAACTTAGCTGGGCATGGTGTCACATGTTTGCTGTCCCACCTACTCAGGAGGCTGAGGTAGGAGAATCACTTGAACCCAGGAAGCAGAGGTTGCAGCCAGCCAAGATTGCACCACTGCCCCCTGGCCTGAGCAACACAGTGAGACTCCATCTCAAAAAAAAAAAAAAATCTCTGTGAAAAATGTCATTGGAATTTTTATAGGGCTTGAATTGAGCATATAGATTACTTTGAATACTATGGACATTTTAACAATATTGATTCTTCCAATCCATGAAATTAATATATCTTTCCATTTATTCATGTCTTCAATTTTTTTCATTAATGCTTTATAGCTTTCTATGTGCAGGTATTTCACCTCCTTGGGGAAATATATTCCTAAGCATTTCTTTGGTAGCTATTGTAAATCAATTTTTAAGAAATATAGTTTGGTGTATAAAAATGCTACTAATCTTTCTATGTTTATTTTCTATTATGTGATTTTATTAAATTTGTTTACTAGTTCTAACAATTTTTGTTGCCTTTTTTAGGGTTTTCTATATAGAAAATTATGTCATCTACAAACAGGGACAGTTTAACTTCTTCCTTTCTAAGTCAGATGCCCTTATTTTTCCTCTTGTCCAATTGCTCTGGCTAGGGCTTCCAGTACTATTTTGATTAAAAGTTATGAGAGTGGGGCTTTGTCTCATTCCTGATCTTAGAGGAAAACTTCAACTTTTCACCATTGAGTATGATATCAGCTGTCGGTTTGCCATATATGGCCTTTATTGTGCTGAGGCACATTACTTCTGTACTTAATTCGGTGAAAGCTTTTTATCATAAAAGGATTTTGAATTTTGGCAAAGCTTTTTCTGCATCTATTGTGATAATCGTATTGTTTTTCTTCTTCATTTTGTTACTGTATTATACCACATTTATAGATTTGCACATATTGAAATATCTTTGTATTCCTAGAATAAATCCCACTTAATATTGATGAATGGTTTGTTAAAGGTATTGTTGAATTCAGATTGCTAATATTTTGTGGAGAATTTCTGCATCTATGTTTATCAGGGATATTGGCCTGTAATTTTTATTTCTGTATTGTCCTTCTCTGACTTATTATCATGGTAATGCAGAACTCACCAAGTGAGTTTGGAAGCATTATCTCTTCTTTGATTTTTTGGAAGGGTTTGAGAAAAATTAGTATTAATTATTCTTTAATTGTTTAGCAGAGAAGCCCTAAGGTCCTGGGCTTCTCTTTGATGGAAGAAAGTTTATTACTGGTTCAATCTCCTTATTCATTATTGATCTTTTCAGATTTTCCATTTATTAATGATACAGTCCTGGTAGCTTGTACATGTCTAGGAATTTGTCCATTTCTTCTAGATTATCCAGTTTGTTGGCATATAATTGTTCACAATAGTCTATTATGATCTTTTGTATTTCTGTGGTATCAGTTATAATGTCTCATTTTTCATTTTTAATTTTATTTATTTGATGCTTTTTTTTCTTAATCTCAGCTAAAGGGTTGTGAATTTTATCTTTTCAAAAACACAACCTTCAGTTTCATTGATCTTCATATTGTTTTATAGTTTCTATTTTATTTATTCATATTCTAATATTTATTATTTTTTTCTTGCACTACCTTTAGGTGTTTTTCCTCCTAATCTTTCCACTTTTTTAATACAGGTTTTTATTTGTATGTACTTCCCTCTAAAACTTTTATTTTTTGCCACATTTTGTAAGTTTTGGTATATAGTCTGTGTATTTTCATTTTTCTAAATATATTGTTAATTTCATTTTTAGCTTCTTCATTAATCATTGGTTATTCAAAAGCATGCAGTTTAATTTTTACATACCTGTAAATTTTCTGAAATCTCCTCCTGTCACTCATTTCTAGTTTCATACCACTGTGGTTAGAAATATACTTGATATTATTTCAGTCTTGTTAAATTTGTTAGACTTGTTTTGTGACCTAGCATATGACCTATCCTCGGAAAAGTTCTGGGACTGTTAAGAAGAAAGCATATCTGCTGCTGTTGGATAGAATAGTCTATACGTGTCTATTAGATTTATCTGGTTTAAAGTGTAGTGTAAGTCTTACGTTTTCTTAATAATTCTCTGTCTGGATCATCTGTCCATTGCTGTTGGTGGGATATTGAAGTCCCCTATTGTTATTGTATTGCAGTTGATCTCTGTATACAAATGTATGAATATTTTATTTGTATATCTAAGTGTTCTGATATTGGATGTATAAATACTTATAATTGTTATATCCTCTTTAAGAAGTCATCTTTTTATCATTATATAATGCCCTTCTTTGTCTTTCTTTACAGTTTTTTATTTAAAGAGTATTTTGTTTGATATAAGTATAGCTCCCCCTGCTCTTTTTTGGTTTTCATTTACCTGGAATATATTCTATCTGTTTACTTTCAGTCTGTGTGCCCTTAAACATTAATAAGTCTCTTGTAAGCTTCATATAGTTGCGTCTTTTCTCACTTTTTCCATTCAGCCACTCTATGTCTTTTGGTTAGACAATTTAGTTCATTTATATTCAAGGTAGTTATTTATAGGTAAAGACTTACTACTGCCATTTTGTTAATTGTTCTCTGGTTGTTTTGTAAATAGTTTCTTCCCTTTTCCTGCTCTTGCTGTCTTTTCTTTATGATTAGGTGATTTTCTCTAGTGGTATGTTTTGATTCTTTACTTTTTTCTTTGTGTATCTATTATAGGATTTTATGTGTGATTAAGGTGAACCTTGCATGAAATATCTTATAGTAATAACAGGCTATTTTAGCTCATAACTTAGCTTTGATTGTATTTTTAAAACTCAATATTTTTACCCAACTTTATTCCACATTTTATGTATTTAATGTCACAATTTACATGGGGAATCCCTTAAATTATTACAGCTATCATTACTTTTAATAGTTTTTCTTTTAACCTTCATACTATAAACATAAGTGATTTACACACCACCAGTACAGGATTAGAGTCTTCTGAATTTGACTGTATATTTACTTTTACTAGTCTTATATTTTTATATGTTTTCTTGTTACTAATTAGCATTCTTTTCTTTCAGCTCAAAAAATCCCTCTTAGCATTTATTGTACGATGGGCCTAGTGGTGACATACTCTAAGCTTTTATCTGTTTAGGAAAGTATTTATATGATCCTCATTTCTAAATGTTGAAGATAAAAGTGCTCAGTGCAGCAATGTGCAACTAACACTCATGCAAAACTTTTCTCAGCAAGGCAATTTACTTCTATAGAAGGCCATCTCCTGCATGCAAAGCAGAGGTAAGGGAGAGCGTGCAGAACAAGGGAGAGTGTGCAGAACAAAGGAGAGCAGCAGTTTGAATTTTTAACGTAGATTTTGTTCCTGTGTCCTCCCACTGTGGGCTGGGGTCAAACTGCACAATCTAGTCTAATTCCAATTGGCTACTGTTGACATCATCAAGGGGGCAAGGGTGGGTTTCTGATGGGAAGGACAGTTACATAGGTGATGGGAAATGCTTGGTCTTGTTTGGTTACAGCAGAGATAGGGAGGGCTGATAGATGAATGGGTAAGACTACTTTTTAGAATAGAATAAAGAACTGGAAAATGAAACCCTTTGAAGGGGAACTATTTGTTCTTAACAATGTAAAAAATATATTTGCTAGATACAGTATTGGTTGGTATTTTTTTCTTTTAACACTTCACATATATAATGCTACTCTCTCGGCCTATAAGTTCTCTTGTAAGATATATGCTTCTATGTTTATTCAACGTCCTCATATGTATTTTTTTTCTCTTACTACTTTCAGGATATTCTCTCTGTTGTTGGCAGTTTGATTATTAAATGTGTTGGTGTCATCTTATTTGGATTGAATTGGATTGGAGATCTTTGACCTTTCTATACCTGGAATTTGTAAATTTGCCAAGATTTAGAATATTTTCTGTAGAAAATTATTTCTTTAAAAAATCTGTTTTTCTCTTTTTCCTTTTTGAACTCCTATAATTCAAATATTTGCTCTTTTGATTATATCTCATAATTCTTGTAAGTTTTCTTCATTCCTTTTTCTTTTTCTCCTCTGATTGTATATTTTCAAATAGTCAGCTTTGTTCTTCTGCTTTATTTATTCTGCTGTTGATGCTCTCTATTGCACTTCCATTTTTTTCATTGTATGTTTTAGCTCCAGAATATCTGGGTGGGTGTGTGTTTGTTTCTGTGTGTATGTGTGTGTATGTGTGTAATTTTAGTTGCTCCATTAAATTTCTAGTTTTGGTCATTTATTGTGTTATTGGTTTTGTTTAATCTTAGTATTTTATTGAAGTTCACAATGCTTCTTTAAAGTAATTATTTTTAATAATTTTTGTCAGATACTTCATATTTCACCATTTCTTTAGGATCAGTTAGGTACTTTATTTTGTGTGAAATCACTTTGGTGGTTTCATATTTTTCTGATTACTCTTGATCCTTGTGGCTTTGTCTTGATGTCTGTGCATTTGAAATATCAGATACTTATTTTAGTCTTTGTACACTTGCTTTCTGTGGGAACACCCTTCACCATTCACCCACCCAGACATTCTGGGTAGGTTGCCTAACATGATCTGTGGGAAAGCTTGCTTCTGGAGTCCTTGAGCACGTTGGCTGGTGATGTGTTCAGCAGGTGAGTAGGCCCATTACCTGAGTCCATAGGGTTTGGCCTAGAGCTCAGATGCCCTAGGGTGGACTTGTGGATTGGTCCACAGCAGTAGTAATGGAGGCTATATTGGTGGAAGCTGACTGGAAGCCTAGTTCTCCAGGAGCTAACCTGCCACTGGGAGTGCTTTGAGCCTGAGTCTATAGGAGTTAGCCACATGCTGGAATGTTCTAGGCACCAGAGGTCAGTGGAGAGACTTAGAACCTGAGTCAACTGGGTTCTGAGTTCATGGGAGCTGACCTGGAGGCTCAGTTTGAGGGGTAGTCCTGAAGCAACAGTCTATGAAGCCTAGCATGGAACCAAGGTCTACTAGGGTGGACCTGTGCCCTGGTTCTGCTGGAGCAGACATTGCTCTTGGAGTCACTGAAATCTTGGGTTATTGGGACTGGCCTGTATCCTGGGCTGGCATGGTACACTGGGGCTGGTGTGGAACCTGGGTCCAAATGCAGAATGCTCTTAACCCTAGGTTTATAAGTGATGGCCTGGTGTCTGGAGCTAGGAAAACTTTCCTGGAGACTGGGATTGTAGAAACCATCCTGGGGCAGCAGGGGCCAGCCCTGCTATAGGAACAGACTCAAGGTCCTGAGTTAATGATAGCTAGCTCAATTCTGGGTCCTCCCTGGAAAGACATTGATTCTGGGTCTGATGGATGGTGGAGTCTCAGGGGCTGGCCTAAAGGATAGGTCTACAGAGACTGGCCTGTCACTGGGCAGGCCTGGAGCCTATGTTCATGGATGTTAGTCTGGTGCCTGAGGCTATGGGTAATTACCTGGTGCTGGAGCTATGTGAGATGACTTGGCTCTGGGATTTTCTGAAAACTAGGGCAGGTCTAGAGCCTGATTATATGAGGGCTGGGAAGGTCTGGGGCAGGCTTGGCACTGGGGCTGGTCTGAATGCTGGCATTGACTTGGTGGTGGGAGGCTAGGAGACTGAATCTGTCAGGTGGGCCTGGGGTCTGGAGCTGCATGGTCTGGCCTAGTGCTGGGGCAAGCCTAGAGGCTCAGTCCATGGGTACCAGTCTGATATTTGGGGCCATGGATATTCTTGGTACTGAGTTTTACTGGGGTGAGCTTGTTAGTGGGGTCTGAGGCAAAATCCATTGCTTAAATTCCTCTCCTACCCACAAGTGAGGGGTTTTTCTCTCCATCCTGGACTGTCTGTGGTGGACTGAGGAGTGATATGGATTAGTTAAAACTTCTTTCTACCCTCTTCAATGCATTTTTTCTTAGGTCATTGCTGTACCCATGTGCTTGTAATTTTGAATATGGTTTCTTTAACTCTTAGAAAGGTATTTCAAACATGGATATTTGTTCAAATTGATATTTGTTCTGAGGTTAAGTGTTGGAAAGCCTATTCTACCATCTTGCTGACATTTGCTGGACGTGTTTTATTTTAATTTGGTTGATATATTCTGAATAATCTCATAACATGAAGTTAAATGAATAGGCTATGGAGAAAAATAGCCTGGATTCAAATAGCACCTTCTTCTCTTGTTTTGTGTTCAAAGGCAAGCTATTTAACCTTTCTGTGCCATTTAATGGGAATATGCAACTGTGCAAGAGCATTAAGACCTGCACAGTGCTAAGCAGAGATCAAGTGCAAAGTCAGTATTTATTATTATTTATAGTCTGCAGTAATAAGAACTCCACAAATCCATTATGAAAAATATTTGACCTTATTTTTCAATGTTGTTTGACTTTGCTTCTTGCAAATCAGAAAAAAAGTTTTTATGCTTATTTAATATGTTTATATGTCTGTCCTTTTTTTCCAGCTTGTCACTAATTGGCCATTTTAATAATAGTTGTCATTGTTAATGACCATCATGGCCAATTGCTTAGCTATAGTTAAGTATAGCCATAGAGATACACCATTTTCATGTTAATTATCTGAATTCAGGTTTAATCCTGATAAACATAATTTTCAATCTTTATTGAAACTTTTATTACTTTTAAGAATTTCCTTGTTGACAAAAAAGTAGTTCTACATTGATAGAATATAGTAATAGTTTTTGCTTCATGTTATAACTCTTTTTATTTATTTTACTGGCAAGAGCATTTTCAAATTCAAATATGTCACTGTGTCTTGATCTACAAAATGTTTGAAAGATGGAGACCTTGTAAAACCTTGAGACAGAGGTTGTTTGACTGTTAATCAAGGAGATAGACTGGATCAATGGGCTGCTTTTTAGCTCTTACTGAGTTGTTTTCATAACTTAGATTCATTATTTTACTTAAAATAATTTCCTAGAATACTATAAACAACTATATTTAATATAAGCATTAAATATTATATCCAAAACAGAAGGGAACATAAAACTTTTTGGCTACATTTTATAGTAGATCCTAATCCACCCTATTTTTTTTTCCAAATGATGTTACTGTGATAACATGTGTTTTATAATAGGTTGGTTTGTCCCGATTCTTTAACTCACTAATATAAAATGTATTTTAACCTTATTTTTCAGTTCTGTCATTCTGCAACTGTTCTTTATACCAACTCATAAACTGTTATCAAGTTCAAAAGCTAATATATGACCTCCTTTAGGTTATTAATTTTAAAAATTAAGAATTAGTTCAAAACAAAATCAAATATAAGACTTCTACCTGAAATTAACACTAACACAACAAAAGAGAACTAGGCCATACTAGGGGTGGCAATTGAGTTATCATTCCTTCCTGATTTTTATGGAAATAGTCTTGAAACATAGGAGCAGAACTGCAGCACTAAATATAGCAATCCATGACCTCCATCCTTTGGCCATAGCTGATTGACTTTGGGGTACATTCCTGACCTTTAGTGGGCTGATAATATTCCCTTTCTGAAAAACTAGAAACTTAGGGTGAAGAGACTTATACACTGAAATCATTTAAAGTTGAATCATGTCAATGTCACAGGCTGATAGAGAAAGAATAAACTTCAACCCTCTCTCTACCCTTTGAGTATTCTGTTATGAGCATTATGATTATCATGATCTATGATCTAGTATTTTTTAGCACTATTGTGCTAGGAGCTGTGCTAAGTCATTGCTGAGCATTGGGTCATTTACTTCTTTCAACAACCCAATGAAGTAGGTGCACACCTTCTGTATATTATATGTACAAGGAAACCTTTTTAGCCAGGTTAAATAAATAGTCACATAGTCCACAACTAGTAAATGATGGAAACACTGAAGAAATCCAGAACCTATATTTTACCTATTTGATTACATCTTCTTATTTGGCAAATATGAATTAGATGACTGCTAAGTAGCAAATGAATTGGAGAGTAAAAGCATGAACACCTATATGCTTGAAAATGCTTTTAGAATCCCTGAATTTTTCATCCAAGCCACTCAGTTCTAAGAGGTTATCATATAGATATTTAGGAAAAATGTACCAGTTTTATTCATTCAAATATTGAATTTCCCTGCAATTTGTCTGAAATCTGGAAATCAAAAAGGTACATTTTATTTAACACACCCTTACTCTGTACTCAATGAAAGACATTTTCCTTAATCCTAAACCACAAGACAGATAAAAAAAGAACAGAAAGGATAAAGTTTAGATGCATGGTGACAAATTAGACAGATTGTAACAACATCCTTCAGAAAAAAACAAGGCATACTGAAAATTGCTACAGCCCATCTCAAGTGGGAAAACAACAAAATAACAAAGTGTTATCTTGTAAAATGTGATAATCCCTATGTTAACTATAATTTCCATAGTTCATATGAGTTATTTAAAAATACCTGTAATACCTTAGTATATCTCATAAAGCCATGGAAAAGCTAAAATTGAAGCTAGTGCAATGTCCTTAGCATACTAGGACTTGAAAGCAAAGAATTAAAGGAACATAATGTGTTTTGGTTTTTGGTCACTGACATTTGTTAGCTGTTAGAACAAAATTGCTTGTGGTGAATGCTAGTAAGTACAAATGAGCACCAGTTACTGTGATAATTTTCTCAGCTATTATGTTATTTTAATTTCAGCATCCATTCCTAATACTTGAAACATTTAGACAAGAAAATTATAAGCTTAAATATATTAGAAAGTAATAGCAGAAGAAAATGAATGGTCTTAAAACATTTGCTCATTCAGCAATAGCCAAGTAATTAGAAAGCTGACAAAGCAAAGCACGAGGAAGTAGTAGTTTATATATATATATATATATAAAATATATATATATATATATTTCTATATCTTTTCAACTTTGTCTTTTCAGTTTGTACATTAAATTGTGGCTGACACAACAACCATGCATCTGATTCAAACGATTTATGCAAACAATCTGTGGTGCAAGTATAAATACTTATGTTAAACTCATTTTTATAAATGTAAGTTTACTGTATTCAGAATTTGTCTATTCAATGGGCACAGGACAATATTTGAATTAAGTTTCTTATCCCAAGGAACAAATCTTGTTACAGGTATTAGTATTCCCATTTGGCAGATACAAATTAAGATATTCACTTATTGGTGGAAACAAAATAAGGTTAAACGCTTTATCTCAGGATTACCAACTTGGTATTCTGAATAAGTGAGAAGGGACCCAAATATTTAATCTTCCACATAATTATTTGTCTTTGCTCAATTTTATCTATATGTTTAGCTCATACTTTTTAAAATGTTTAATGAAAAATAATAAAAAAAGCAGAAAAGAAAATATAAAAGAAGAAAAAACAGGAAGAGAAAATGAAAAGGCAAAAAGTTATAAAGAACATTCGTATAAAGCCATATGTTAATAAAATAAAATGTAATCTTTACTTGGAAAACAGGTGAATAATCAATACTTAATAAAATGCCCTCAATAAGCATTGTTTGTTTGTCATAGAATTAAATGACCTTAAATACCAATCAACACTGTTACTTATATTTTCTATCACATCATATTTGACATTAAATTTAATGATTTTACATAAAAATTAAGCAAAGAAATAAAGATGGAAGATTTTGAATGCAGAAAGGAAAGTCTTAACATTATGTTAACCATAGTAGTTCAAAACTGTGATAAAACACTTTACTTAATGGAAAAAGGGAAAAAAAAACACATTATGATCCAGACATATTATCAAATCACCCAAGGGGAAGATACTGAGAAAGAAACATGGTTTCCCCCTTTTCTCTGTACATTGTAGAATTAAGTTATTGCAGACTGTGAATGAATTTCTAGCCCATAAGCTCTCAGCCGGGTAGAAGATGAGGGCTCAGGAAAAAGGTACCATTCCCCTCCCAACTGGAATGTTTGGAAAATCATTGAAGGCACTCTGGTTGTTTCCATTATTGGGCTTGCTACTCAAACTTACAGTCATAAGGCTAGGGATCCTATCCATGTATGTGGGACATTCCTATATGATGAATCATCTCACCCCAGATTCCATAGAATCCCCATTAAGAGACACTGGAGGGGTAACAGTTACCTGCCCCACTTAGACGCAGTCTCTGTTAGATGGGTTTAGCTAAGGATGATGACACTTGAGACAGTAAGTTCCACATTTGTTTTCTTCACCCATCAACCCAAGACTTGGCCTGAGTCAGTGCACGTACATAGGTGATGCTTAGTAAAACTTTCCTAACAACTTTGTGCAAATAACAATGAAATCATTTTTAACAATGAAGAGAGAGAACCAGGCTTGATGTTCAGGCTGGGCCTCCGAGTACTATTATTTGTAAGTGGGGTCACTAAGAAGCAACAATTCCTTGCTACATTTTAAAATTTAGTAACTCGATCTTATCAGTTCATTGAGAAATTGTAAGAATTTGCAGGAATGAATCACATTAATCAAACTCATTAACCAGAAAGTGCCAGTAGTTATTCTGCCTTTGGGTGAGTTCCAAATGAGTACATGAGACTCAGGGCTGCCATGTACTGGTGTGCAGATTGTTCATTGCACAATCCACACAGACTTTATTCACATAGACTATGATGTAAATGGTGTCTTTAGAGTTGTGCTGTCTATAAGTTTTGATATGTTGTATATTTTCATTTATCTCAAATTTTTTAAGATTTTAAAATAGCAACATATTGTTTATTAAACTTATTTTTTATTGTTAGTATTTAAACTTTTATTATAGGTTCAGGGGTACATGTGCAAGTTTGTTACATAGGTAAACTCATGTCATAGGGGCTTGTTGTACAGATTATTTCATCACCCAGGTGCCAAGCCTAGTACCAAATAGTTATTTTTTCTCCTCCTCTCAACCTCCACGCTCTGATAGGCTCCAATGTCTGTTACTTTTCTCTTTCTCTCCATGTTTCTCATCCTTTAGCTCTCACTTATCAGTTAGAAAATTCAATATTTGCTTTTCTGTTCTTGGGTTAGTTTGCTAAGGACAATGGATCCCAGCTCCATCCATGATCCTGCAAAGGACGTAATCTCATTCTTTTGTATGGCTGCATAGTATCGCCTGGTGTATATGTACCACATTACTTTATCCAGTCTGTCATTGATGGCCATTTAGGCTGAATGCACATCTTTGCTATTGTGAATAGTGCTGCGATGAACACAAACATGCATGTATCACTATAATAGAATGATTTATATTCCTGTGGGTATATACCCAGTAATGGGATTGCTAGGTCAAATAGTAGTGCTGTTTTTAGCTCTTCCAAGAATCGTCACACTGCTTTTCCGCAATGGTTGAACTAATTTATACTCCTACCAACAGTGTATAAATATTCCCTTTTCTGTACAACCTCTCCAGCATCTGTTATTTTTTGACTTTTTAATAGCCATTCTGACTTGTGTGAGATGATATTTCTTTGTGGTTTTAATTTGCATTTATCGAATAATCATTGATATTGAGCTATTTTCCATATGCTTTTTGGTCACATGTAAATCTTCTTTTGAAAATTGTCTGTTCATATCCTTTGCCCATATTCAAATGGAGTTGCTTGCTTTTGCCTTGTAAGTTTAAGTTTCTTATAGTTGCTGGATATTAGACTTTTGTCAGATGTACAATGTGCAAAAATTTTCTCCCATTCTGTGGGTTGTCTACATACTCTGTTGATAGTTTCTTTTGCTGTGCAGAAGCTCTTAAAATTTAATTAGATCCCATTTGTCAACTTTTGCTTTTGTTGCAATTGCTTTCACCATCTTCATAATTAAATCTCTGCCAGTTCCAACGTACAGAATGGTATTGCCTAAGTTGTCTTCCAGGGTTTTTATAGCTTTGGGTGTTATACGTAAGTCTTTAATCCATCTTGAGTTGATTTTTGTATAAGATGTAAGGAATGGGTCCAGCTTCAGTCTTCTGCTTATGGCTAGTCATATTACCGAGCACCATTTATGTAACAGGGAGTTTTTCCCCATTGTTTGTTCCTGTCAGCTTTGTTGAAGAGCAGATGGTTGTAGGTGTGGGGCCTACTTCTAGGCTCTGTATTCTGTTCTGTTGGTCTATGTATCTGTTTTCATACCAGTACCATGCTGTTTGGTTACTGTAGCTCTGTAGTATATTTTGAAGTTTGGTAATGTGATGCCTCCAGCTTTGTTTATTTTGTTTATGATTTCCTCAGCTATTCAGGCTCTTTTTTGGTTCCATATAAATTTATAATAGTTTTTTCCTGTTCTGTGAAGAATGTCATTGGCAGTTTGATAGGAATTGTGTTGAATCTGTAATTTGCTTTGGGCAGTATGGCCATTTTAACAATATTGATTCTTCCTATCCATGAGCATGTAATGTTTTACCATTTGTTTGTATCATCAAATTTCTGATGATGATGAAATTTGATGATATTCAAATTTCTGATTTCTTTGAGCAGTGTCATCTAATTGTTATTGTGGAGATCTTTCACCTCCCTGGCTGGCTGTAATTCCAGGTACTTTCTTCTTTTTGTAACAATTGTGAATGGGATTGCATTCCTGATTGGTTCTCAGTTTGACTGCTGTTAATATATAGGAATGCTAGTGACTTTTTTACATTGCTTTTGTATCCTGAAACTTTTTTGAAGTTGCTTATCAGCCGAAGGAGCTTTTAAGCAGAGACTGGGGGATTTTCAAGGTATAGAATTGTGTCATCTGCAAACAGGGATAGTTTGGCTTCCTCTTCATCTATTGGATGTCCTTTCTTTCTTTCTCTTGCCTGATTGCTCTAGCCAGGACTTCTAATACTATGTTGAATAGGAGAGGTGAGAGAGGGCATATTTGTCTTGTACTAGTTTCCAAGCGGAATGCTTCCAGCTTTTGCCCATTCAGTATGACGTTAACTGGGAGTGTGATGGGTGGCTTTTATCATTTTGAGGTATGTTCCTTCAATATCTAGTCAGAGACTACTACAAAAAGCTCTATGCACACAAACTCGAAAACCTAGAAGAAACTAATACATTTCTGGATACATACAACCTTCCATGACTGAACCAGGAAGAAATTGATTCCCTGAACAGACCAATAATAAGCTCCAAAATTGCATCAGTAATAAACAGCCTACCAACCAGAAAAAGCCCAGGACCAGAAGGATTCACGGCTGAATTCCACCATTCCTACTGAAACTGTTCCATACAATGAGGAAGAGGGACTCCTCCCCAGCTCATTCTATAAGGCAAGCATCATTCTGATGCCAAAACTTGACAGAGACACACAAAAAAAGAAAATTCCAGGACAACATCCTTGATGGAATGATGCAAAAATCCCCATCAAAATACTTGCAAAACAAATCCAGCAGCACATCAAAAGCTAATTCACCATGATTAAGTAGGCTTTATCTCTGGGATGCAAGATTGATTTAACACAAGCAAATAAAGAAATGCGATTCATGACATAAACAGAATTAAGACAAAAACCATATGATTATCTCAATAGATGCAGAAAGGCTTTTGATAAAATTCAACATTCCTTCATATTAAAAACTCAACAAACTAGGTATTGTCTCAAAATATTATTCTTTTCCCTTTTAATTTCTTCATTGACTCATTAGTTGTTTAGAAGTATGCAGTTTTATTTCCACATATGAGTATTTGTGAATTTCCCAAAATGTAGCAACTCTCAAACATTGCTTGGTGGGCATAGAATGAAAGACTAATGTACTTAAGAAAAATTATCATCAAGTTGTGGGATTTTAATTGCTGATATCACTCTATAGAAATTTTTATATAGTCAGTGGCAATTGTTACACTTATCTCTTATTCTAGACAGTGGTGGAAGTCTAATAACATTTTTTCCCTAAAGTCCAGTAAGAATGGCAAATACTTTTGAGCATTTGCTAGGAGTTACTCTAAGAACATCATTTTGTATAATTAATTTAATTTTCAGAGCAATCCTCTGAAGTGGTTACTACTATTACTTTAAAGATGAGGAAATTGAAGTACAAAAAAGATTAGTTACTCTATGTTTATTATAAGAGCAAGTGAAAAAGTACACAAATTATAATACAGGTAAAGTGCTTGCGATAGTGCTTAGCGCATAGTTAACTTTACAAAAGGGGTAACCATGATTGCAGAGAGATAATCTCATCATTTTACATTGGCCCAGTGTCAATTTCATCTTGAAGGGTAACCTTTTTTAAAAACCTCATTCATAAATTTATTTTTAAATCCATGGACAATTCCTTGTTTGGAGTTTACAGGTCCTTATTCACTGATATGAGTTAAACCTGGGAAATTATATAAATTAATAGAATACTTGATTTTCATCTGCAACCCTGCCAAATAACACCAAACAGGAAGGATAGGATTTTAGTTCAAAATGACATATACATTGGCTGGGGAAAAACAACAACAAGAACAACAAACTACTTCTTGAATCATCCTAAATAGGAAATGAAGGATATAATTCTTAATATGTACCTCTTTTGACTTCTCTTAATACTTGTCCTTAATAAGTCTCCAAACTTTTTGGAAGAGCTGAATTTCATTTGGCAATTGTGATTTTCATTGAATTGCCTTCTCACAGAGTGACTACTCTCTTACCTACAAACATCTTGGATTTCAAAGAGAAGGGTAAGAGCACATAGGGAAAAAACAAAAATAAAAATACTAATATGACAAATCACACATTCATAAACAAATATTGAAAATAATCAATAGATATTTCTCAGAATTAACATATAAAATATATGAATTAGTAAGGAAAATATAGCAGAGTAAGGCATTTTCTAAAAAAAAAAAAAAGTTCTCTTTGTTAGAAGAAAAAATTGTTCTACCAACTGGAACAGGAAGATAAATTTTAAAATTCATTAAAGTTGCTTGCCTTAGGGCAGCTTCTATGTACAAATCAAATTGGATGTCAAACTGGGCTCCTGGGAAGATGCAATTAAGGTTATAGGATCAGGGAGCATAACTACACAAGCAAGGCTTTGGTATATATTCCTTGGAGAGTGTGATGGGGGTTCAGCCTTAACTTGGATACAAATAGAAATTATTATGAAGTCTGCCATCTTTGAAATAAATGTGAAACTGAAAAATAAACTGTTACATTTGCTGAAATACTAACCAAAATGCAAAATGTACAACTCAACAATCAAGTCATAACATTTCATTTGACACGTACCATGTACAGGAAATAGAACATAGTCTTTACCCTGAAAGGGCTCAAGTTTGAGGAAAGAGGCATGTATTCAGCATATCGATATTTAACCTTGTTCCCCTTGCCTCAGCTGATTGGACAAAATATCAGCATCTTATCCAAATTAAGCCAAATACATTATGTCATCTTTTGACATAGATGACTAGCTTAAGAGTGAGTTCCTGACCCAAGCTAGACCTCTAGAGTCCTTCTGCAGAAGTTAACATTGTATGACCGAACATAGTCAAACCAATGCCTCCAAGGAAGCCGAATATGTGATATATGAAATTCCAAATCTTGAGAGCAAACAAGAGTTGGGATTGATAGGAAACATTCACCCTCTTAAGATGGAAACCTGGCCTGATGGTCAGGAACATGCTTTCTAAGGCATTCTGTTCTCCATACATGATAAGGATTCAGAGATCATGATTTTCTAGGTGTGCTTAAGGTCTGATATCTTTTTGTACCACTCGTTCACTCTTCAGTTCCTCATTCACTCAGATATGATTGATCTCCATAATCTCACCTCCAGACATGATACCTAAAGGAGGTAATTTGTGTGTGTGTGTATTACCTGAACCTGTACTTGTCCTAGCCCATAGTCAATAATTCTCTCCTCTGAACTTGCAGGGACACAGCATAAGGGAAGCTTCTTTGTGCAAATCAATTCAAATGACAAACTGTACACCTGGAGGAATGCAATTGAATTCATACATCTTGCAGACTATCTGTAAGATTCGCCAAGCCGAGTGTATCGTAATTTTGACGTGAAAAGTTGTGGGAGTTGAGAAACAGGAACCTACACCATCTATGTTAACTCTCTTTTCCCCATTTTACAGTTCTCACTCCAATCCCCAATAACTAATGGTGCTATTTCAGTAGCACTATTAAAGACCTGAGAGTAGGAAAAAACTGCCTTACACTAGAGTACTCTGTACATCCTAAATAGACCACCGCTCCCTGTAGTATTAGAGGATGGAGAATGTGGAGAGGAAATCTTCTATCTAAATTACACTGTGATCTAGAGACATTCTGTGGAAAGGAAACTTGGCTAGGAGTCAGAAGACCCAGGATCTAATTTTGGATATACCGTTTAACATGGTGGTTATGCAACCAGTTTTCCAGTTTATAATCAGTTATGTAGTCAGTGTGTCAAAGTATAAAACAGAGCAATCTCATTGGTCATATCTTCTTTCTGTAGATGTGTAAGAAGGATAAGTCATGGTACTGGATATAAGAGTGAAAAGTAACCGATTAATAGAATCCAACAGATAGCAGTAATTGCATTTTCAGTATCAAGGAAGCTGCGCAATAGGGAAAGAGGCAAATTAAGCTGCTGAGCAGAGGGAGAGATGAAGGGCTCATTCAGTCATGTGATAAATATATACTGAGTGGTTATAATTGCCAGGGACTCCCTAGCGGCATTCAGTACCTGGATCCAGTTGTCCCTAAGTCTGCATTCTTGGCCTTCCTGAAATTTGATCATTTAGTTATGTACTGTGGCATATCAAAAGTTTCCTTTTTTTTTTTTTTTTTTGCTTGATTTGGTGGGTTTTATGGCTTATAACGAAAGATACCTTAAAAATGCAGAGAAGAGATGAAGAGGATGAGAGAAAGCCAAGCACTTTCTGTGGCCAAAAAGTGCTTTCAGAATCATATACTCAGGCCTAAAATCCCTAAGGTACACAGGATGGGACAGGGCACCAGCTCAGAGGACGAAATCATGTTATAAAGAATAATCATCACGCCTGTAATCCCAGCACTTTGGGAGGCCGAGGCGGGTGGATCATGAGGTCAAGAGATCGAGACCATCCTGGTCAACATGGTAAAACCCCGTCTCTACTAAAAATAGAAAAATTAGCTGGGCATGGTGGCACGTGCCTGTAGTCCCAGCTACTCGAGAGGCTGAGGCAGGAGAATTGCTTGAACCCAGGAGGCGGAGGTTGCGGTGAGCCGAGATCGCGCCATTGCACTCCAGCCTGGGTAACAAGAGTGAAACTCCGTCTCAAAAAAAAAAAAAAAGAATAATCAACTCAAGGTATCTTACAGGCCAATGGTTGTTGAAGATGTTTGAGCAGTGTAACAAGTGTCCAAATGAAATATAATAATAACCTTTAGCTTATTTCTTTAATACACATTCATTTGTAAATTCAAATTATTAACATTTATTTTCATGAAGATAGATAAAGAGAATAAGGAGCTTGTTTGAGTGAAAACACATTTGATGTGAAAGATGATAGATGACAGTGTTAAGCATGTCAGCTTTATATTTATGAACATTAAATTAAATATTCTTACCCGTTCTTCCAAACATAGTTTGAAAATTACAGATCATGTCCATCCTCCTCTATTTAGAGTTGCATCATAGGTACAGAATTATAAGAAATATTTCCCTCTAGCTAGCTCATGTAATTTCTACAACATTACATGAGTCTCAAGGGATATGATAACATTTACCCCAAAAAATTCAATGTATTTAAAATTTCATCAGTATTTTATGAAGAAAATTAATTGGTTGATACACTGAAATTCTGGTCAAAAAATTCCATCTAATGTTTCAAAGGAACATGATAAAATTCTAAGTCAATTCGGGTACAAATTTGGTGAAATTGTTCATGAATGTTCTTTGATTCCAGTTGATTAAATTTGATTGGATATTCTGGAATGAAATTATTTGTCCTCAAATGACTGATAACTTCGCTTCACCATGATCAGCGTGAGATCCACTTAAAACTTTAAACTCCACTAAGAAGTCTTTGAAACATGATTCTAATACAGCTAAGTCAAGCTCTAAGTGGAGAGAATAACTACTAATTTGAATTGATTTTCAAGAGCATCTGTTAAGATACTTCCTCTAAAACATCTCATTCCAATATTCATCCTTCCTTCCTTCCTTCCTTTTCTTGATAAAGTATCACTCCCCCACTTGCACTAAAATTCCAAGTGGGAATTAACCTTCTGTGCATGAAAATGGAAGTAGCTAGCCTAAAAATCTGTATGTTCATTATGCAGTGTTCAGCAAGCACTTGCTATGTATTCAGTTTGAACTGGGCACTAACTTAGCTACTAACCACAGGGAGCTATTTAAGTGAAATAAACCTGAAATTCCTCAGTTGACCTAGCCACATTTCAAGTGTTCAATAGTCATACATGACTAGAGGCTATAGTATTGGACCATGTGGATAGAGGACATTTCCATCATCAGAGAAATCTTTATTGGACAACACTAGGTGCTGATGCTCCTAGATACTCCAGAAAATGCTGAAAGTAGTAATTCAGTTTCTGTCCTTAAATATTGCTTTGTTTGGTTAGGAGAACAAGACTAACATACACAAAGCAATAGGCCTTCAGTGCAGATAAGTGGACAGTTACATGACAAAACAGAATAGACTTTCTCTCAGTGCATTAGGAAATATATCACAATGTCATACGTTAGAAAAAATTCGAAAGCAATAATAGAAGGAAAACGAACTGATGAAGGAGTAACCAAATAAATAACACCATACTACCACTCTAAGACAGAGACAGGAAGGAAGGTGATTCTGTTTGTGAATTTGATTAGATGCTCCAAAGCATAAAACTCAACATTTCAACTGGGTCTATGTGGAGTTAAGAAAGCAAACATCATCAAGTATATAGTTTAGCACAAGGAAGATGCTTCTTATGCCTAGCAGGCTTTACATAGCAAAGTTAGAAAGAATTGAAGAAGACGACTGAATACAGTGTTCATTCATATCTTCAAGTAAAATTACCACAATGAAAAATATTACTTTGCAAATTAAGGTATAGCTAAGAAAGTGTTTCTTTGCCTCCTTATGGGATTAAATCCTGTTCAGAAATTACCGTTTTTGAGTCAACATCTGCCCTTGGGAGATGTGTATGTATGTATTGCTGTGTCTAAATCAGCAATTATCTGCAGAAAAACTGAAAGGATAAAATAATATTTCCGACTCCTATGAATCCAAAGTCTAGGAAAGGCACTGAATTTAAAGAACCCACACCTTCACATCTTCCCTGGAATTTTCTGTAGGACTTGAAAAGCATAAACTATTGCTAATTGTTTTGCTGAAGATTCCAGGGCATTATTTTAGATGCACTTACTCAAACACAGGATAACATATTGTTTGGGCAGTGAGGGTGGGTAAGACCTCAAAGTACATTAACCACAAGGGCTATCCAGGGTTTGAAATTTCTTCCTTCTTTGATAGTTTGTGACATTAAATAACCCAAGTGAGGATTATATAGTAATCTGATCTTGTTGGAGCCACTTTATCTGGTGGAAAAAAGGTCAAACATTATAAATAATTTTACTTAGAAATTTAGAACAAATACACATGAGTGCCTTACATCCTGAAGTTAATTGGATCTAGAATTATTTCCTGAGACAACCTTAGCACTTGGAGACTCTGACTCTTTAACCTTGGAAAAATTTCAGCCTCTAAGTAGCTTGCTGAGTTACCACTAGACTGCAAAATAAGGTTCAAGGGGACTGGTGATGGAGTGTAAAATGGGGTACATTTTAAAAATAACTACTATTGTCCCAGGGAAGTTGTCTCAGCATTATATTTGTGTCAATTGATGCATATGAGTGGATATATCTTCAATAATGCAAATATTGTTTTCTGCTTGTTTGTGGATGGGATGTCAGGTATGTCTGTTCTCTCTCTTCAGAAACAACTCTACTTTTCCCAGGTTTCTGGTTTTTCCATGCTATGTCATTAGCTTTACAGCATTTTTATATAGCTATAAAGCCATATAAATTGTATATAGCCTGTTACAGTTACTTGTTTTCCTGTCCAAATCCCTAATAGCTCTCTGTTGCTTAAGACTAACAATCATATTTGTATGGCCCATTGCTACTTAGTATAATGTCTTGTACATAACTGAAGCTCCATAAATATTTGTTATAGTGGAAATTAAAATAGGCTGCTAGCTTAAAGCAAATACAGACAAAAATTGCTTGTTTTCTAATCTTTAAGCTGCTGTTTGTGTTTGTTAGCATTGGTGTACACATCTGCACATGATACACCTTTAATATAATTTAGTCACCACAAACCAGTGATCTGTCATACATAATGGGATGAATTTGCATAACTGTATATTACCTTATGTTGGCAGCATCATAGGGCCAAACAAGAATCATAAATCCAAATACTATTGTTTCTCATGTACTAAGGTGATATGCTTGATGTGCATAGAGTGAGATTCCAGAGTGAGCCAAAATATGTAGGTTTTGAGTAATTTACTGATCTTACTTGATTAGTTTACTACCTACCAAATGGGACTAATTTCAGTGGTACTTTATCACATATTTTTCAGAGGTTTTATGTGAAAGTGCTTTAAAACAGTAAAATACAAAGGTAGGTAACATTACTGTGGTTTTCTAGCAAGAACAATAGACTCGCAGTCTTTTTCAAGTTAAAAGTCACGTTTACCTTGTAGGCTTAGAGATATCTGCCGTAATCATGAAAGAGAAAAAAAAATCCTTGTTTATGTGGTACAAGTAATATGATTTTACTTCCTCTAAGGAACTCCTAAAATACCCTACTTAGGCATCAACTGTACAGAATACTAGCATGAATAAAGTCAAGGATACTATTATTGGAAAATCCATTGTGTTTTAGACACTGTCTTAAGACATCATAAACATCACATTATCTTTTTTAGTCCTCACAGCCACCTCGGGAAACAGGAATTCTTATCCATATTTATGGATGAGGCAAATGAGGCTTAGAAAAAAATATGTAACTTTCCCCAAGTCAGATCCCGAATATGTCAGACAACTAGTGTGATTTGATCACAGGTTTGTCTGATTCCAAAGCTTAATTGCTATATTGCCTTCCAGACTTGGAAACAAAAATTCAAGAGCCAAGGAAGTGATTGCTCCAGCAACATGGAACTCCTACAATTCTCAGCACACCTCAAGTTGTTTCTTACCCAGTCTTTTTTACAAGTTGCTCCCTCATTCTGGATTATTGGTTCCCTTTCCCCACACCACACAAACCAGAACTAATTGTCCCATTCGCTGCCACCCTTTAACACTCAATTCAGAGCATCTCTACTCCCTGCAACCCTCACTCAGTCTTGACAAAATGGGGCCCCTATGTGCAGCCATGGGTACACATCTATCATGACACTTACTGTGGGGAATTGCAGTTATTTCTGATGTTTCATTCTCCTCCCCTAGGCTATGAACAACCTGAGGATAATAAAAACATGTGTGTATCTCTTACACTAGCCCATTACGGGCTACATCACATATGCTCAAAAATGTGAGTTGAATTAAACTAATTAAATGATCCAATCAGTTGGATTTCTTTGCATTATACTTTGCATTTAAGATGATATTAATTTAGACAATAAAATACTTACATACCAAGATTATACATTTGTTCAAACAACATGAATAATAGTCGTAACACTATATGTTAGGTTTTGGCAAGAGGAGCTTTAAGGTTAAATATAATCAAATTTGGCTGCTAAATTAGATATATAATAGTGAAAATAATAATATATCCAATCCTATATATTAGATATCTTATGTATATAAACTGCTACATTGTAGTTATGAACAAGGACAGCAAAAAAAAAAACGTTCTTATGTGATCAAGTAAGGATTTTGTTATTTTTGCAGACTTTCAAAGGTCAAAATATATTCATTTTCAAAGAAAAGCTTTTTACAAATATCTGTTTATTTGGGAATTCCACTTATGAGATTAAATATATTTTGAATTATACAGTGTAATAATAAAGGATTATATCTATTAATATAAGTTTAGCTCTGAATCTCATTTTCATAGCTAAGAAAAAGCTTTTTATATGTAACTGAAGCTTATTTAAAATACTGTTTAGTTTTTAAATATACTTATTTTCAGTTTAAACAGTTTAGCTTTGTCTAAAAATTATAATCTACATTAACATATTCTTTGAGAAGTAAGATAAGAGAAATATAATCTCTATTTTATAGACTACTAGAAAAAAAAATTCCACTTACATGCAGGCAGGTAATTTAAAGTACAGATCAAATTATTATAGAATAAAAAGGTACATATATTTTCTGATTGAGTTATGAATAGCAAAAGATACCAAAATATTAGAATTAAAATATTAACCATTTGAAAAGATTTACTCAGAAGACCCTTCATGTAAATTTCTCATTTGTATTAGTGTTTTAGTAATCTCTTTAACCTTGATTTTATAAAGGTACTCATAAATTGTGATTCTTGAATTATGCTATTAAAGATGAATATTTATAAGATGATACAATCTATGCATTTTATTTCTAAGACGAATTACACTTTACTTTTGTTATATAATAAAGTCCCACTTGTCCAGCTGGTAGAGTTTTGCTAAGCACAAGGATATGAGCATAGTTCCAAATAGAGACATTAATATAATAACCTCTGGCTTGCAGGAAATTAACTTCTATAAGCACTTTGCTCCAGAGGAAAGCATAACACAGAACAGACCTCATTGACTTCTACAACAGCGTAGACGATAGGTCAGTTGAGTTGAATTTTGTGCTGCTTCCAAATTTAATGATTTATTGCTTCTAATAGAAACAAAGTCAACCATATACGTGAGTTATTGTATATTTGTGTGCACACATCAACATTTAAATCTATAGTCAGAATATATTAATATGTAACTTTGTGAGTATACACAAACTCTTAAAAGATCTAGGAAGCAAATTTCCTCTTTTTTTATCTTATCCATATCTCATCCTCATTCAGTATCTCTAGTTATATCCCAACAATCCTCTGAAATTTTCTCTGATAAGTTTAACCCATGTTGCTTCCTCCTCAGTCCTGGGTTTTGTTCTTTACACAATTAAAATGTTTTCTTATGACAACTTCTCTAATGTTATTAGTATTTATTTCTGATTGTCAGGCTATCTAAGTCATTAATTCTTTTATGTATGTATTTCTTATTTCTGTTATAAAATAACAATATTATGGATGATACCCCTATCATACTTTAATGGCATGTCATAATTTTTGTGGTACTAGGATTATTTAATTGACAAAAAAGAAAGCATGATCTTTATAATGTAGTTTATTATTCTAGTAGAAAGCTAATATTATGTATAGATATGATGCAATCTTTTGCCTGATTGGATCATACTTAGATGAATAAGATGGCTTTTGAAGTCTTCAACATCTCTGCGGATGAGTGAGGTGAATTTCTAATGCAAGATTGTAAAATACATGAAAAACGTAATGCAGCTTTGCACAGTGGCAGTATCATAGCCAATGAGATTTATCCGAGGTGCGATTATTGCTAATTGAAAACTTTTCCCAATACTCCACGCCATGGTGACTTGAGATACAGTTGACATTGGCAATTTTTGACAGTCTCTATGGAGACTGAATTAAAAAAAAAATGTAATGCAGTATGAATGTAGAAACATTTGTAATGTCAATGATAAAACATGAAAGTTTAAAATCAAAAACAAATTTTTTCTGTCTTATACAAAGCCTTTTAAATTGATGCTTTAAAATACTAAGCTTTTATGAGATTAATTTTTATGAAAGAACCCAGGACTTTTGTTAAGGCCATTTGAAATGGACTCTTCAATTTTAAACCATTCTCATTTGAAACACATTACAAAACCAGGGACTTTAAGATCCTCTCCTCTGTATTCAAGACTTCCTTTACCTTGACCTTAAATACTCTTCAGAGGTCCAATGCCCGGTGTAGATTATTGTCACTTATTTTTTATTCAGGACAGTAATGAGTGTGGTTGGGGAATACATCTCTGAGAAGGTTGCATTTCAGCTGAGATCTGAATTATGACAAAGAGCCAACCATACAGAGATCTTTAAAAAGCTTACCCCAGTGAGAGAAAGACAGCAAAGACAGAGATCTTGAGGCAGGTAAAGTTGAATACGCAAAAGGAACTGAAAAGTCAGCCAGAGTGGCTGAAACTTAGTAAACAAGCAGGAGTAGTCTACAGCGGAGTTGGAGAGATACTGTAGACTCCTATGGTGTCATTCTATTCAGCTTCATAAATTAAGCCCATGATGAATGATGGCAAGTTCAGGTTCATAAGAGGCTATACTGTGTCCTGTGCTCAATGTTCTTGGTTGCAGGATTAGAAATTGCCTGGCACTAATAGTGGAGCAGAATTGGTCATTTTATTATACTTACAAAAGATATTCAATTATGTTTTTCTCAGTGAAATCAATTTTTTTTGGCAGTCTAAAAACTAAAATAAATTGATATGTCAAAATCCTTACCATAAACTTTCGTGTTTCCAAGACTGTCTTCTCTAAATTATATACTGGTTATATTTATTATTTTTAATCAGAATTCAATTGCAATACAGCTTTCCACTCTGGGTGAAGAATAACATGAGCTAGCAAATGTTTCTGCGAGATGCTTTTTCTTAAGTACATCTTTAGCTGGTTGTATTGAGTTGTACTCTCTACCTGCAGTTACTCCATTGCAAAGGTTGCAACAAAGCAACAGACTCTAATTTTTTTTTTAATTTTAAAGAAGAAATCAATTCCTTTAATATATGACAGAATGTCATTTTGATCAGTGTCCCCTTAGCTACACTGAGGCTGCTTAATTTTAGTAAAGGATGGCCAGAATTTATCTTCAGTGAGGAAATTTGACAGGACATGTAATGCTGTAATAGCAAAAGAAACATTATTTTAATGGGACTCTTATCAGCTCCTGACAACAACTTTACATTTCAGTGCCCTACATTGTTAGGCAGCTGGGAAATGGTAGGTGGGCTGAGAGGATGGGTGAGGGGGAACGTGCAATGAGGTTCAGAGAAATGGAGCAAAAATGAGTCAAAAGGCCTGGTTCTATCTCCTAATTATGTAAATTGGACCTCAATTTTGTACCAAATTCAGTTTTCTGGCTTCAGATATGGTGTTAATAATGATACTTCAAATTTTAATGAATCATTAAGAAACTTTACATAGACTTTACATATCCAAAGTAAATTTGAAAACAAGGATAAATACGTATAATCTTCTGGCAAATTTTGAATGTACAAAAAGAGACTCTTAAAGAATTAGAACATTTTCTGCGTTGCTTTTGGTTTCACATACACACACACACATACACACACACACACACACACACCCACACATATATATATGTTGTTGGCTTGCTGCATCGGTAACCCCATTATCTACATTAGGTATTTCTCCTAATGTTATCAAGAATTAGAGTATTTTAACAGATGAATCCCCATAGATCAATTTGTCAGAGCACTCCACCAAATTAGAAGGTCAGGAGGCTTCACAGAGAAATTTTACCAAACCTTCCATGAGTCAACATTGAAATGTTACTTAGACTGCTTCACAGACTGGTAAGAGAAGGAAAATTGTGAAATAATTTTACAGACTGAATATATCAATGTGTGATGATGTTAGTCTTCAAAAGGAGACTACAGACCAATACCACTTCGCCTATCAATGAAACAATTCTAATAGAAAGCAGAATCTAGCAGCATGTTAAAAAAAATACATCTTGAAAAGGCAAGATTTCTTTATTCTAATAGTGCAGGAACAGTCCCATATTAAGTAAAATATTAATCATATCACAGATTAAAAACAATTATTTGATTATGTCAATAAAGGTTGTAAAGTTATTTGACAACATTCAATAAGAATTCTTGGCCAAAGCAATTAATCAATTTTAAAATGCAGACTTTTCCTTAGCATGACTATCTCAATCCAAAGACCAACATTCTTAATGGCAAATACCAGATATTTCTCCACTAAAGTAAAAAACAAACAAGATTATCCTCTATCCACATTATTATTTAACATTGTTTGAGAATTACTAGATAATAAAATTAGACAAAAGAAGAACATTGTAAGTATGAAAATCAGAAATAATGAATTCAGACTATTAGTATATGCAGATTGTATCATCTAATAAATCACAAAAATATGGGATTTTTTTGAGATTGGATTTTGTTCTCTCTCAGGCTAGACTGCAGTGGCACTATCATAGCTCACTGCAGCCTCAACCTCCTGGGTTCAAGTGATCCTCCTGCCTCAGCCTTCCAAGTTAGAACTACAGGCATGTGCTACAATGTCTGGCTAATTTCTTAATTTTTTTTGTAGAGTTGGGGTCTCACTAAGTTAACCAGACTGCTTTCCAGCTCCTGGCCTCAATGTATCCTCCCAGCTCAGCTTCCTAAAGTGCTAGGATTATAAGGTGTGAGCCACAACACGACAAACATCTAGTTTAAAACATCTAGTTAAAAACATCTAGTTTAATACATGCAATATGGTATTTGAATTAGGTGATAAAATATTGAATATACAAAAATAGTATGACCTTGTTGTATAATTAGTATAATTTTGGTAATGACATAACAAATCATTAGCATAAACTGTTAGAAAATACAATTGAAAAAATAATTTGCAATAGCAAAAAAAAAAAAGATAAAACAGCTAGAAATAAAGTTAAGAAATATTAAAGGCACATGAATAACTTTAAATTACTTCTGAATTATACAAAAGATCATTTGGATGAATATATACAATATAATAAAATGAGGTCCTAATAAAAATATAATGTGATCTTAAAAAATTCACCAAGTTTTTTTTTTTAAACTAGAAGAACTAATTCTAAATTTTTATTGGAAAATAAGCAAATACAAATAGGAAAACTGAAAAAAAGACAATTAATTAATCATGTTGCATATTAAAACATGATTACATCCCATAAGTAACACAATGTGACACAGAGCAAAAACATCAGAAAACAGATAAAAATATACTTAAGAGTTTAGCATATGAAAACAACATCTAAAATCAATAAGAAAATCAGTGCTTAACCCAGTAAATATTGTTGGCACAATTGGACAGCTTTCTAAAAAATACACTTGAACCCATACTTCTCAGGACACACCAGCAAAATTCCAAATGATTTAAAATTTTAAATCTAAAACATAAACCATATATGTAATGTGAATTTATTAGTTTATATGCCTGCGGTAGTGACGGGCTTTCGAACTATGGTTTGAAATCCAGATGCCACGAAAGAAAAAATTATTTTCTACACAAGAGTAAAACATTTCTGCATAGCAAAACAATAAGTAAAGTCAAAACAAAATAACAGAGATAAAAAAGAACTTTTGTACTTCATATCCACATAGTAAATAATTTTTCTAATGTAAAAACTCAAAAATTACTTCACAGAAGATTAACATAGCAACAAAAAAATAGACTATCAACAGAGGGTTCCAAGGAAAGAAAGTACAAAAACTTATACAATATTTATAAAGTGCTCAAACTCATTTATTAAAAAATGCTGAAAAATTATATAATATCATTTTTTACCTCCTAAATAGGCAAAAACTTGAAAGTTTGCTGACCTACTTCTGTGAAAAAATTGTGGCATATAGATGCTTTTTTAATGTTGGTGGAATACAAACATATTATATGAAAGAATGTTTAGTAAGATCTATCAAAATTACAAATTAAAATCTTTGATCTAGTAGTTTCATTTGTAGAAATTTATTCTACAAAAATAAACTCACATGTGTTTAAAGTGACTGACATAAAATGGTATTCATTCCCATGTTAGTATCGCAAAGAGAAAAAAAAAAACCATCAGTATGAAACCGATTGAATATATCCTGGTGAAAGCATGAAATGGAAGACTATACAATTTTTTAAAGAAGAGGAAGATAGGAATATTGACAACGTGAGATCAAATCTTGGTTCTGTCATTTGAGTATCTATACAACGTTGGGCAGCTTGCATACAGTCTCTGAGCCTTAGCATTCTCACCTTTAAAATGAGGCTAACAAGAGTACCATCTCAGAGGGTTTGACAGAAAAGATCAAGGTTGTTAAAATATGTAAAGTAGAATAGAAACCTTGCACATAATTAACACTAGTTTCCAATTTTATGTACTTTTATGAAAGTATTTACAAGATAAATTATGTGAAAAAGTAAGTGATGTAAGATGCAATCATTTGTACAAAAAAGGGGGAAATAGGAAATGGAAATCTATGAAACATAGGAATAGGAATCTATGTTTGCATTTATTTAAATATTAAGGAAAATATGAAAGCATATATAAGGAGTCTTCATGTTATATAATTTTTCTGCAGTTTTATATTGCCTATGCAAAAATAAATAAGTAAACACAATGACTGAAAAAGAATAATGCCCTCTCATATTTTTGAACAACAAAATAATAGGAAAAAATAAAAGTATTTGTAAACTCTAGAACTTTGTGCAGATTAAAATGATAAAATCTAATATTTGAGTGGCTTTTTGTATGTTAGATGCTGTACTTTTGTTTTACATATATTCTCATTTACTCCTCATAACAATCCTATGAAGTTAGCATTAATTGTGTTCATTTTCAGTGAGAAGACTGAGAATCCAAATGATCAAATACAGGTATATTTCTAGGGTGATACAGATAATAAACAACAGCACTGGGACTCAACTCAGATTTTTCTGACCCCTGAACTTTGGCTCTAAATAATTCTCCTTTGTGAGCCTTGTTCAGATACACCCAGTATCATATCAAGAACCTACTCTAAATGGCTACTTTGAGTCATTGAAGTTCCAAGGCCCTGTTTTCTTCTTGTATTTTATTTTTATTTTTATTTTTTATTTTATTGCTCTTTAGGTTCTGGGCTACATACGTAAAACATGCAGGACTGTTGCATAGGTACATATATGGCAACGTGGTATGCTGCCTCCATCACCCGTCCCATCACCTATATCTGGCATTTCTCCCCATGTTATCCCTCCCCAACCTCCACATCTCCCACTGTCCCTCCTCTGTTCCCCCACAACAGACCCCAGTGCGTGATGCTCCCCTCCCTGTGTCCATGTGTGCTCACTGTTCAACACATACCTATGAGTGAGAACATGCAGTGTTTGATTTTCTGTTCTTATGTCAGTTTGGTGAGAATGATGGTTTCCAGATTCATCCATGTCCCTACAAAGGACACAAACTCATCATTTTTTATGGCTGCATAGTATTCCATGGTGTATATGTGCCACATTTTCCTTGTCCAGTCTATCATCGATGGGCATTTGGGTTGGTTCCAGGTCTTTGGTGTTGTAAACAGTGCCCCAATGAACATATGTGTGCATGTGTCTTTATAATAGAATGACTTTGGATATATACTCAGTAATGAGATTGCTGGATCAAATGGGATTTCTATTTCTAGGTCCTTAAGGAATTGCCACACTGTCTTCCACAATGGTTGAACTAATTTACACTCCCACCAATGCTGTAAAAGTGTTCCTATTTCTCCACATCCCCTCCAGCATCTTTTGTCTCCAGATTTTTTAATGATCGCCATTCTAACTGGTGTGAGATGGTATCTCAATGTGGTTTTGATTTGCATTTCTCTAATGACCAGTGATGAAGAGTATTTTATCATATGTTTGTTGGCCTTATAAATGTCTTCTTTTGAAAAGTGTCTGTTCATATCCTTCACCCACTTTTGAATGGGGTTGTTTTTTTCTTGTAAATTTGTTTTAGTTCTTTATAGATTCTGGATATTAGCCCTTTGTCAGATGGGTAGATTGCAAAAATTTTTTCTGTTTCTGTTGGTTGCTGGTTCACTCTAATGATTGTTTCTTTTGCTGTACGGAAGCTCTAGAGTTTAATTAGATCCCATTTGTCTATTTTGGCTTTTGTTGCCAATGCTTTTGGTGTTTTAGTCATGAAGATCTTGCCTATGCCTATGTCCTGACTGGTTTTGCCTAGGTTTTCTTCCAGAGTTTTTATGGTGTTAGGCCTTATGTTTAAGTCTTTAATCTATCTGGAGTTAATTTTAGTGTAAGGTGTCAGAAAGGGGTCCAGTTTCTGCTTTCTGCACATGGCTAGCCAGTTTTCCCAACACCATTTATTAAACAGGGAATCATTTCCCCATTGATTGTTTTTGTCAGGTTTGTCAAAGATCAGATGGTTGTAGATGTGTGGCATTGCCTCTGAGGCCTCTGTTTTATTCCATTGGTCTGTATCTCTGTTTTGGTACCAGTACCATGCTGTTTTGATTACTGTAGCCTTGTAGTATAGTTTGAAGTCAGGTAGTGTGATGCCTCCAGCTTTGTTCTTTTTGCTTAGAATTGTCTTGGCTATGCAGGCTCTCTTTTGGTTCCATATGAAGTTTAAGGTGTTTTTTCCCCCAGCTCTGTGAAGAGGGTCATAGGTAGCTTGATGGGAATAGTGTTGAATCTATAAATTACTTTGGGCAGTATGGCCATTTTCACAATATTGATTTTTCCTAACCGTGAGCATGGAATGTTTTTCCATCTGTTAGTTTCCTTTCTTATTTCCTTGAGCAGTGGTTTGTAGTTCTCTTTGAAGAGGTCCTTTACATCCTTTGCTAGTTGTAATCCTAGGTATTTTATTCTCTTTGTAGCAATTTTGAATGGTAGTTCATTCTTGATTTGGGTCTCTTGAAGTCTGTTATTGGTGTATAGGAATGCCTGTGATTTCTGCACATTGATTTTGTGTTCTGAGACTTTGCTGAATTTGCTTACCAGTTTAAGGAGATTTTGGGCTGAGATGAGGGGATCTTCTAAATATACATATACATTTAGAAGACAATTATCAAATTATCTATATATAAACAGAGACAATTTGACTTCCTCCTTTCCTATTTCAGTACCCTTCATTTCTTTTTCTTGCCTGATTGCTCTGGCTAGAATTTCCAGTACTATATTGTGCAAGATTTCAAAGGGAATGCTTTCAGTTTTTGCCCATTCAGTATGATACTGGCTGTGGGTTTGTCCTAAATATCTTTTATTATTTTGACATACATTCGGTCAATACCTAGTTTATTGAGAGTTTTTAGCAAAAAGTGCTGTTGAATTTTGTCAAAGGCCTTCTCTGCATCTGTTGAGATAATCATGTGGTTTTTATCTTTGGTTCTGTTTATGTGCTAGATTACGTTTATAGACTTGCGTATGTTGAACCAGCCTTGCATCCTCAGGATGAAGCCTACTTGATTGTGATGGATAAGCTTTTTGATGTGCTGTTGCAATCGGTTTGCCAGTATTTTATTGAAGATTTTTGTATCTATGTTCATCATGGACATTGGCCTGAAGTTTTCTTTTTTATTGAGTCTCTGCTGGGTTTTGGTATCAGGATGATGTTGGTCTCATAAAATGATTGGGGAAGAATTCCTTCTCTTTGGATTGTTTGGAATAGTTTCAGAAGGAGTGGTACCAGCTCCTCTTTGTATGTCTGGTAGAATTCAGCTGCGAAACCATCTGGACCTGAACTTTTTGGTTGGTAGGCTATGAACTGCTGCCTGTAGACAGGAGGAAGTCTATATTCTGGCCTTCTTTCACTTACAACAAGCATTGGGAGATATATATTTGCTACTCTTCAATCAAAGCCAAATAAGATGGCTAATCCTTTTGGTCTCTTTTATCTAGGAGGTAAATTTGGGGATCTTGGAAGAAACCTTCAAGGGATCTTGCCTAGCTACTGCCATCTCTGGTTTGCCTGAACTGTGACAGGTAAGGGAGACCTGCGTTTCAGTGGCCCAATATTACCCTTGCTGCCAGGACTGCTAATCCCCCAGGGATTCCCACACTCAGCTCTCACCTCCTAAAGGTTTTTGTTTAAGTATTACCTACTCAGTAAAGATTTTTTCCTACCATGGAATTTAAATATTTAAAACTGGAAAGTGCAATCCACTTTTAGCCACGATTTCATATTCATCATTCTTTATTTTCCTCCATAGAGCAGGCACACACACATGCACACACATACACACACAATTTATTTTGCATGTTGTCACCCCTTATTAGGAAGCCTTTCTGTCTGTTTGGTTAACTGCTGTTTCCTAGTATGTAAATAATGTCAGGCACATAGTACATGTGCAAAAAAAATATTTATTGGTGAATGAATGAATGTTATTCTTGTAGCTATACTTTTTAAATTATTGCTATATAATGTTTCATTCTATGAATACACTACATTGCTTTATCCATTTGACTATTGCCTGATATTTTGTTCCTCTCAATGGTTTTAGAAATGGAAGTAGTCTGCTTTATAGTACATATGTTTCTAATCTTACTAGATAATGTCAAATTAGTTTCAAAAGAGGTTTTACCAAACTATATTTCCATACATATTGGATGAATTCTCATTGATCTACTTTCTCAATAACAATTAGAATTTTCAGACTTTTAGAAAATGTTTACCAAACTGATAGGCGTGAAATTATAAACCATTTGACTTTAATTTATATTTTTCTGAATGTTACTGAGATGTTAAGCATATTTTCATAACTATATTTACTGTCATTTCGTATTTTCGGTCCTCTGAAATACCTATTTATTCATTTAGATTCATTGTCTGTTGTTTGTTATTGTTTTTTCTTCTTACTCTTAGGAGTTCTTTATATACAACGTATTCTCAATCCTGATTCCTTTTAGTTTTGCTTGTTGCCAATATTGTCTCTAAGTTTCTGCTTATTAATTTCCTGTCTTTATGGTATCTTGTGATAAGCAGAATCTCTTAATTTCAATATAATTGAATTTACTAATCTTTTATTTAAGATTGGAGCTTGTTTTTAAAAGCTCTTTCTTTAAAAAATTATGAGTATATTCTCTAGGAAATATCTTACTGAAATTTTAACATTTAGTCTTGAATCCATCTGGAGTAACTGAGGATATGGTGAGGTAGATATTCTTTTTACTTTTCCCTATATGTCTAAAAATCATATATTGAATATCTTATCAATTCCTCACTGATATGCAATATAACCTGTATATGTACTGTTTCCATTCACGTTTCTGGGCTCTGTACTACTGCGTGGTCAGTCTTCTCTACATTATTGCATTCTCCTTCCAGTTCATCTTGGTTAACTTTGACCATTTTGTTTTTACATATGAACTTAGAATAATTTTGTCAAATTCTATATAAATTATTTTGATTAATTTGGGGATAATTGATACCTTTTCAATACTGAGTCCTCTTTAACTTGGTTACAGTAAAGTTTTTCATTAATTGGTTTATTTTAATATCATAGAATGAAGTTTTATAATTTATCTCATAAGGTCTGACCCGTCTTTAATAATTTATTCTTGATTTTCATATTTTTTTTGCTATTTTAAATAATATCTGCCTTAAATGAAGTATTTGAGCTATTGCTGTTTTGTGGTAATTCAGCTGAAGTTGAAATTAAGTTTATATCAAGCCAACTACCTAAGCTAATTTATTTTAATCATTGCCTTTAAGTTCTGTGTCTTCAGATAGACTACCATCCTTTGAGAATAAGAGTTTAATTTTTTCCTTTTCCAGTATTACACCTTTTATTTATATTTTTGGCATATTGTGTTAGTTGAAAATAAAGAATGTAAATACACAATTTTTTTCTTGCTCCTGATTTTGAGCGGAAAGCTTTTAATGTTTCTCTGCTGAGTAGTCTATCTGGTCTTCATTCCATAATTATATTCCTTCTTCTACCAGAATACTAAGAGTTTATATAATGAGTTGACTTTGGATATTATCAAAGTTAATTTTTAAAATCTGAGATGACTTAATGTTCATGTGATAAATGTTTTTTTGGTATCCAAAGAAATGTTTAATTATTTGACACTGATACAGTATTTTTTAATGTAAAATGAGACAAATCCTTTTGTGCCTTTTGAGGTTTCCTTTTAAGCCATATGCCTGTATTATTTATTTAAATAATAACTTTTTAAAAATAAAAAGACTAATTTAAGAACTGTACACATAGGGACAAGCCATAAGCTGCACCAGTTGGGTCCTAGATCCTCTTTCCCCAGGCACAGCCCATTCTTGGTTCCTGATAAATGTTTTATGTATAAAATAATAATAGTTTTTAGATGTAAACTTTGCATTTATGGAATAAATCATACTTGATCTTAGTGTGTTATTTTAAATACATTTTTGAGTTTGATTGCTGATTTTGTTAGCTAAAATTTTGTTCTACATTCATGTGTTATGTACAATTACAGTTTTTCATTTACGTATTATTCTTGATGGATTTTTGATATTAAGGTAATATTAGACATGTAGAATGGAAATTTTTCTTATATATTCTTTGAAATAAAACTATGTGGCTATTTCTGTTTTTTGAACATTGAACCTGCCTGTAAACATTTGGGCCTTGTCTGTGTGTGTGTGTGTGTGTGTGTGTGTGTGTGCGCACGTGTGTGCGTGTGTGTTGGGGCAGGGGGAAATATAAAAAATAAGTATTCAATTGCATCAATTTCTGTAGTTCCTTTTTATAACATTACAAAAAAATCATTCAGATTTTCAGTTTTCCTCCTATGAGATTTTTCAAGAACTTTTATTCTCCTAATGATTTCAATTTACTGGTGTTAACTTATTTTAGTAATTTCATTATCTTTTTAATCTCAGCTATATCTATTTGTATGTCCTTTTTGTTTCCTTATATTACTTATTTGGTCCCCCTCTTTTTCTTTTAGCAATAGTTCTAGATGTTTTTCAGTGTTATTAGTCTTGCCAAATAACTAACTTTAGTATGTTTATTCCTCTCTTTCTTTGAATTCTTTTCTATTTCATTAATTTCTAATGCCAGTATTATTCTTCCCTTCTTTCAACTTTTTGGGAGGCTTTTCTATTGTTCCTTTTCTGATCTTTTAAATTTGATAGTTAATGTATAACTATTCAGTATTTCTTCTTTTTTAAAATGTGCGTTTTGTGTTGTAAGTAGCTTTCTTGTAATAATTTTTCACCAAAAAAATCGCATTTCAATATGAATCATTTTAATTATGATTCAATTCCATTTTAATTTTGACCTGTGAGGTCAAATAAATTAAGTAATGAAGTAATTAATTAGAATCATGTTTTTAAATGTTTTATATGTATCGAGTTTTCTATTATGTTTTTCTGCTTAATTTCAAATGTGTATTGTAGTCAGAGAATTGTGGTTTGAAAGATACTGATTTTTTGAAATGTGTTGAAAATTACATGTTTGTTTAGTACACTATAGTTTTTACATATGTTCTATGTACTTGAAGACAATATGTATTCTTCAGATGTTGAATGCAGTAGTTTTCTATATCCATTAGTTAAAGTTAATTGTGTGTTCCAAATCTGCAGCATCCTTTCCAATTTCTTTTTCTGCTTATCAGTTGCTCAGAGATAGTTCATGGTAATGAATAGCTGTAAATTTCTGCATGTATTTATATACATTTTTGCTTCTATGTTTTGAAACCATTTAAAAAATTTTACATTAGTTTAGAATTTTGTAAGCTTTTTCTGGTAAGGGTCAGTGATTTTCTTTTTTTTTTCTTAATATATATACTTTTTATTGCATTTTAGGTTTGGGGGTACATGTGAAGAACATGCAAGATTGTTACATAGGTACACACATGGCAGTGTGATTTGCTGCCTTCTTCCCCATCACCTGTATCTGTTATTTCTCCCCATGCTATCCCTCCCCAACTCCCCACCCCC
>PVKV010019314.1:0-24839 GCA_004027835.1 Alouatta palliata
GTCATAATATTTGTTTTATTTGAAATAACTGTGATAACGAAATTAAATACGCTACTGGAAATTTTAATCTCCAAGGGAAAATTTGTGCATGATGTGAAGTCAACCACAATGGTCCTGCAAAGGGGCTGTTCTAGGATAATGAACACAATAATTGCCTGTATAATCTAAAATGCTGCTAATGGCAACGATCACAAATCCATTTAGCTCCTCTTTAATTTATGTACCACGTTTTAAATAGCTAATGGTTCTCAGTAAAATAATGGTTTATACCAACAATAAATGGTAAATATGGTATTCTCCTTGCTTAATCAAGACAAGATCAGTCAGGCTTTTTTTTTTTTTTTTTTTAATGAATGCTCAGATGAGTGAGAATCAGACCTTATCTCCATGACACAGCAACACTTCAATCCTTTTCAAAGTGAAAACTCATATCATACTATGAAGTTCCTAAGAAATCAATGTACACAGCAAATTGGAGCAGAAGCGAATGCTGTAAAATCTCAGGCCTCACTGATGATTAAACAAGGTGCCTGTGTAACACTCACTTCTGGTGACATCACCCCAGGTTAACAGGATGTCGGCATCAAAACACTCTTACCACCCATCTTTTAAAACTCACGCATACTTATTCCTTACACAGAAGTAGTTTAGAATAATAAAATGCAAAACTTCAAAGTGCCAACTTAAACTCTTGTAGAAAGCTAAATTATTTTACTTTGTCCTGTAGTTTCCCTGTGAATGTAAGATAATCAGAGCCCCTGCTCTAATACCTAATTCATTCATGACTACTGTGCACAGGCAGAGAAGTACAGCTTTGTACACTGTTCACTGCGTCAGGAAGAACGTAACTGTTAACGGTGCTTATCTTTCATCAGCTGAATGATTTGTGGATCAGTTCTTCACTGAGGATTTGGACCCTGACTACCAAATTGATACAGGGCTATGCCTTAACCTAATGGAAATTCCTACAAACAGCATATTCTTTTAAGTATCTTTGAAACAAATAAGCCCTATATCTTCCACTGCTAGTAGAATCTTAAGAGACAAGAAAAAAGAAAAGGTAATTTTCAGACCTTCATGTTTCTGCATTTCAAATAAATGAAACTCATGCATTAAATCTAAGTACTAAATTTTACAGCAACAATTTTTTTCATTATGAAGTTTAAAAGTATTAGTTTTTAAAAAGTGATGCTACATAGTCTTTTCCCTTCTAAAGTTTATTATTCATTCCGTTTTGAATATGAACTACTAAGCGTTAAGTGTCTGTCGTACGTGCAGGCTGGCCATACACTGTAGATGTGTCTGAGCTATTATCGTTGATCGCCTCAGTGATCTGCGGAAGAAGAAGGGTTTCTTTTGGTCATTATAGTCTATTGGCTCAATAATCTGTGCTTTAAGAACTCCCTAAGTAAGTATTAGTACAACAATTCTTAACGTTACAGTTTCTCACCTTAGTTGTGAAAAATCAAAACCTGTGTTTACACAACAATTTATTTCATGACCTACATGTTTACCTACCAAGAAATTTAACAAATGTTGCCTATTCTATACTCAGAATTTAAGGTTTTTCCCTTGCTTGCTATACAGTTATCACATATGTTTTTCCTTGAACATTTAACATTTTTTTTAAAACAATGTATTTTTTGTGTAAACAAGTAAAGTATTAGTGCAAGGATCAGCTACTAAAAAGAGAAGAAGCACTTTTGAAACCAACATATGACACATAATTAAGAGACAAGGAGTTCAAAGTAAACCCTCACACCTACTTTACACAAACTGCAGCTACCGAACTTCTGATGCTACAAACGATACTGTCGCTCGCTCAGCCGGCCTAGATAAACATGTTCGTAAGAATCCAATGATTACTACAATTAGCAAGGATACTACCTGCTAAGTTTGAAGGGGGCTTAATGAGTGCAGAATGAGGTTATCTTCTCAAACTGCTGGACTTCTAGATCACTTGAAAATTTTTTACACTAGCTCCAGCATTTCCTAGGACATATATCCACTCACCAGAATTTTGTATAGTCCATAATGCCAGAAAACAGCATCACCTCTGAACACATGTATACACAGACACATCTCACGCTTGTTTTATACATGGAGACACATCTCGCTCTTGGTGTATGCACATGGACACATCTCACACTTGGTGTATGCACATGGACACATCTCACGCTTGGGTGTATACAAGTAGATACATCTCACGCTTGTATACACGGAGACACATCTCATGCTCGGGTGTATACAAGTAGACACATCTCACGCTTGTATACACAGAGACACACACATCTCACGCTTGGGTGTGTGCACACACAGACACATCTCATGCTTGCGATACACAGACACATCTCACGCTTGTTTTATACACGGAGACACATCTCGCTCTTGGTGTACGCACATGGACACATCTCACACTTATATACATGGAGACACATCTCACGCTTGCAACCACACAGATATATCTCACGCATGCGATACACACAGACACATCTCACGCTTACAATACACACAGACACATCTCATGCTTGGTGTATACACGGAGACACATCTCACACTTGGTGTATACACAGATACATCTCACGCTTGTATACACGTAGACACATCTCACACTTGGTGTATGCACATGGACACATCTCACGCTTGTATACACGGAGACACAGCTCACGCTTGGTGTATACAGATACATCTCACGCTTGTGATAAACAGACACATCTCACGCTTGTATACACGTAGACACATCTCACGCTTGGTGTATGCACATGGACACATCTCACACTTGCTGTATACACGGAGACACATCTCATGCTTGTTGTATACACGGAGACACATCTCACGCATGCCCTTACAAAACTCATGCTGACTTTCTATGTTCATACAGAACTGGATTCCGTCTAGTAGTGTCTGACAGCCTTTACTGACATATTAGAACCTTTATCAAAGTAAATCAAAGTCATATTTAAAACAAAAATAAGCATGTGATAACATGCAAAATTATCTAGAAACTCTTTGGAAATTTAATTTTTGCTCTACGTACAGAAATTACATTAAAATCCAGCACTGAATATTAAGATAACACATTTTCTAATGTACATTATTCCTAATTGTATTTTCCAATCGCCACATTGTTTATCTGAAAATCAGGGCCAGTGGAGGCTGAAGGACTCAAAGTCACTCTCATTCCCACTACACTGCCGACCGGGGCTGCGCTGCTCGCGTCTGTGTCAGTCCGGGCCCTACTCACACGTCCTGTCTGCCTGACTGCGGCTGGGAGCGGCAGCCGGGGAGAGCGGGGAGTGCGGGGAGTTCCGGGCGCAGCCGGCAGGGGGAGCGCAAGGCCGGCGCACCTGGATCCCACCGGGCCCGCTCCGGAAAGCGCCGGCCACTTCTAACCCAATCAGTCCAGCACATGACATACACTCACTCATTTATTTCTGACAAAGAGCGTTATCCTAAATATATGCTTCGTCATGCAGAATGCAGGCCAGAATCTACAGACTTGAACATCCTGGATTATGGGGGGTGGGAAGGGGCCCCTGAATACAAATCCGGCATCCCACAGAAACCCCATTTAAAGACAGGACCTCCACAACGCTGTGCGCCGTCAGTAGGGCGGTACACTGCGAAGCCTTTTCCAAGATTCAGATCTAAAAACTAAGTTGATAACATTGTAACAACAGCTTCCTTAATGATTTCCAGAGCCTGAATATATTTACTTTTTTTGTCTTAATGTAGGAAGGCATCAATTTTAAATGGTTTTGCCAACACCAGCAACCAATTTAAAATAATTCCTTCGATAACCTCAGCTATTCACTAACAGCGGAAGCCTCAGCATGCAACATCATTCACAGAAGTGGCACTTAGTTTTCAGTCTAATACACAATTTATTTGGGTAATTTTATATTTATTTTAACAAATATTTCACAAACAGCATGAACCTATTCTCTAACCCTTACTATCTAAATACACAGTACCCATGACTTTGGTGGTGTGTCAGGGCGGATGGGGTGTGTTATAAAGCTCTCGTTGTATTTTACAAACAAGCCAGCAAGCTCTGCAGAACTCCAGGAAGAGGAGATCCCACTGGTCGGGATGGGAGGTCACTGGACCTCAGGGTCCCCAGAAGCCCAGGAGTTCTGACTGTTTTATGCTTCTTTACAAGGCCCACACTCTAATACTTCTTGCTCCAATGAATATAAAAAATAGATTTTATTCTAATAATAACTCTAAGTGGTACTGATATTGTAAAAGAAAGTCTCTCACTAGGAGTCATAAAACTTTAAGAGACACAGTAAGAAAGGGAAGGCCATGGCTTTCTTTAAAATGATTTAAAATACAGAGCAGTCCTCTCCTTTCATTTTCTTAGTCTACTGCTAACAGTATACACTGAAGAGACTATGCTATTTAGACATCTTTCTTCTGGGAGGTATCTGTCTATTTTACCTTGAATGTGGCAAGTCCTTATTTTAAATATCTCAGGGTAGGGTAGAAATACTCTTAAAATATACTTTTAAATAGTCATTTAAGTATAATAATTTATAAAAATATATTGCTGAACAGAAAATCTTGTGTCAGATTCTATTAAAAACTCATGGAGAAAATTACTAAATATGTGGTTAGGGCTTCTCATGTCACAGCATTCTGAAATTCCCAAGCACAAGGTCTGTCTTTCCTTCAAAGAGCTTAAAACAATTATTTGATTCATTTCTAGCGTTGAGAATATGAGGTTTGAATAAAGTATTCTGGTAAGTAGCTTGGAAATGCTGGGCCATAGATGGTGAAACAGGCTGAGATTCAGAAGAGAAAAACAGATGGGACAATTCCTTCTCACAAGGAAAGTGAGTCCTTGCAAAGGCAGGTGCACAGGAGGGCTGGGAGTGGCCTGGCAGACAGGACCAGCCCAGCCCTCCTTCCATGGAGCCTGCCTGGGACACGGCCATGAAAACTGTGTTTTTTTTAAGAAACTGTGCAGAATGAGGGGGTAGGGTGGGGGAAAGACCACTTTCCACCTGCTTATTTCTCTTATACAATTTTAGAAAAGAGAATAGTTAAATGTTTATTAGTAAACAAGATTGCTAATTTTATTATTGAAACTTTAATTTCCAACTTAGATTCTCTTCATAAGAGGTGAGGATACAGACAAGTTTCTACAGTAAAGTGAGAAACTTCTTCAGTGATTAATTTCAAAATGCTGCCATCTGAATTCTTTATCTCGCATGCCAGCAAGTGTGACACATTTAATGGTTCGTGCAAGGGAATTTACTAAACATTATTAGTGAAGAATATTTGTATATAAGAAGATTCCAGAAAGTCTGCTTTCATTAAGCGCTGCTTCAAACACTAAACATACCATCTAAAGTTGCTAATTGTTCTTCTAACAGTATCTTAGGAACGACCACAAAATGACAAGCAGGACAATTCCTTATGCTTAACTGCTCAGCTGTGGTCCAGCTGACTTCAGCCCTTTTCCATCACCTCGGTAACCTACATGCGGCTGTATGAGACGCAGCACAGAAGAGATGTTACAGGACCTTGTCAAGGACATCAGGCCGTCACTGTGAAGTTACATGCCACTCTCTCCTTCTGTGTTTCTTGGCCTACTATGTAAAGATGTGGGGATTCATGAGCCACTGGAAGATCTCCACCCCATTCTCCAGATATCTGGCACCTACCACTATTGTAAAACTACTCAAAAGTATTTTTAAATCAAGAGCCATTAGCTGTCTTGACAAGATATATGACTAAAATATTTGCTGATCAGAACTACATGCAGTATTCTATTTAATTCATTAAATTCCCTTGCAATTAAATGCATGTCACCGACTTATACAAAAAACATGGATATATAAAATGCTGACCAGTGTCTGAAACACCTCAGAATTACTATCATCTTGAGCAAAGTCACTAGGTTCTGTACATTTTCTGTTCCGCCCACACATCTGCTTAACTAGCTATTAACCAGAAGTTAATAATAAACATTTTAATTTTTAAGGCAGAATAACTGAATTGCAGACATAGAATAGCAAAGAAAAGAGAAAAAAAATGATGTTATCATATCAGTCTAATATCTAACTTTGAATTACATAGTTTTCAAAATCCATAGTTCTCAGGATTTGTATTCTTTTCCAAAGAAAATGAAATTTAGCAGATTTGCTGAGAATTTTCAGTGATAAAGGTAATATGGTTAAATAAACTTTTCATCTTGCTTAATCACCCTTTTATTATTAGAACTGTCTATTTAAGAGGTTTATTACTGGTATCTTGGCAAAATACAACATTACATTTTAAACCATCTAAAATTTTTGTGTTACTTTATGTCTTCAGCAACATTTTATGAGCCATTTCATACTTAATGGCTTGTAAGCAATCCCAAGAGGTAGGAATTGTGTGAAAAGTTGCTCAGATTGACAGATAAAGTGAAAAGGTCTGTATTAATTTCCAAATAAAGAAATGCATGGCGTGGCATCGCACGATGATTATACTCCAAAGTACCAATTAGAACGCATCACAAACTAGAGCAAGTTGACACTCTACAATAAAGCAAATAATTTCCAGTTGGAGGGGCAGAAAATGTTAATATGCAATGTTCAAGACCACAAGAATCTTTGTAAAAGGAAGTAGCTAATAAGGTTTAATGATGCATGTCAGGAAGCCACAGTATGTAGGGAAACACAGCTGGCTTCATTTTGTAAACTATTTGATATACACATCTTTCTCGTTCACGGTTATCAGCTGTGCAGTGCCACAGGGGACAGTTTAGACTTCAAATCAGGATATTCTTCTTGTTCTCTAAATTACAAGTAAAATACATTAATATAATATGGTGGTATAGGCTAGTGCCCTGACTACAGCTTATCGGCTTACAAAAGAGGATTAAAGAAGTCTTCTGTAAAATGTTGTGGAAATGATCTTGCCAGCCTAAATAGGCTACTAAGAACGAGAACCATTAAAACAAATCATAAAACAGACAAAACACTTGGACTCAGTGAATTAATAACCCTCACAAAATGGTCACCATTTTTCATACCTCAGGCATTAAAATAAAAATGAGCTGAAAATGCTTCTGCTGGCAACCACGAGGCCCTCCACAGCGCCCCCTCCTGCATACACCGGTGGGTGCAGGGAGAAGCCCGCTCCAAAGGCAGCAGCATCCCAGCGGTGGGGGCTCCAATGTGCAGGTGACAGCAATTAGCATCCGATGACAGCAGCCCTTGAATCTGTGCCAGATGGCAGCAAAGGGTCACTGGGAGCCATCAACCTTCCACAAGGAAGCCCTTGTGTTAGGCAACTATCAAACTCTAAAGCTCTTGGAAACAAACTAATTATTCAGCCACCAGAAGACAACTGCGAGGCCACAACGTTAATATCAGAATACCGATGGAGCACTCAGAGCACACGTACTCGCAATGTAATTACACATGTTAGCTGTTAAAAACAAGCATGCTGCATACTGACGAGACGGTGCCCTAAACTCAAAGAGCTAAAATTCTAGTAATTAGTGAATTGTCTTATGGCAAAATACAGTCAACAGGTTCTAGCTCTGGATGAATGCTGCTTGTAGTGAAAGCTAGAAACATCCATTTTCCAAGTGAGAATCTGTATGGAACCTAATCAGCACCCTGGCTGATGACAGAAGGCCAGAAGAACTACAGAGAAAGAATGACATCTCTCAAGACAGACGGACAGAGAAGCGTGGTTCACTGCAGGGGTTGTAAGAAAAGCCTGAACATCTCAGAGTCGTTTGTCAAGGCTTCCTGCTCAAAAGTTATCACCCTCGGCAGTGAGGCCAGAACAGAGGAGGGCAGCGAGAGGATGGGAAGGTTGTGGAATTCTCACAGCGGACGAACCACGGGCTCCCGCAGTATTGCAGCTCATCTGTCCATGTTCTACAGAAAGAAAAAAGCGCAGTCAAAAATGCGTGAGACAACCAAAAAAAATCGATGCATAACTAATTTACCTCGACGAGATTAACTCACACTAATCACTAACACATAAAACAGCTTAATTTTTGGTTTAAATGTATTAAATTAACTGATTCATTTCTTTTCCCCTCATGACCCCATGCAGCTACAACCCAACAGCCCTTCCCAACTGACAAGTCTGCTGTCTAACGCCTGTTGTTCAGCCTCCCTGACTCCGCCAGACAGTGCCATGTCTATTCCACAGCTAAGGAGGTTAGGTGCTTGGTCAGGAGCACACAGCTCAAGGCAGCTTAGAGAGCGAGCAGCTCCTCGTCCCCAGCTTCAGTTCTGCATCCTTGGCCCGACATTACCGAAAGCCAGGGTTCCCAGGGCCACTAGTGTGCACTACAGGTGACGCAATTTTCACTCTCGTAATCAGATGTCTCTGGTTGAACTTTCCATTAACTACTCAAACAGGTTGAATTTTCCTTATCAAAATGTTTTCCTTTTACTATTTTTATTCAGATGTGGTAAAAGTTGCTGCTCAACTGGAATCAACTGCTGTGCTTCGAGAAAAGGACAGACCCATAAAACAAGTAAATGCTGTAACCCAATGACTGACCAAGGCAGTAAGCACTTCACAGTGGGGAGTACTTAGCACAGCAAGGCAGTAAGCACTTCACAGCAGGGGTACTTAGCATAGCAAGGCAGTAAGCACTTCACAGCAAGGATACTTAGCACAGCAAGGCAGTAAGCACTTCACAGCGGGGATACTTAGCACAGCAAGGCAGTAAGCACTTCACAGGGGGGATACTTAGCACTGCAGAGCCTCTGAAGGGAAACGGCGCCCTCACCTCACTTCGCCTACTTCTGCTGCAGCTTTCCACTAGAGGGCTCTCCTCTGGTGCTGCCAAGGTGGGCTCTTCCGAGAGCACCCTCCAGCGAGCGCAGGCAGGCTTCAAAGTGGGCTCCTCCGAGAGCACCCTCCAGCGAGCGCAGGCAGGCTTGGGTCTCTAGCTCTAGGAAGAGATCACTGTGTGGCCCCTGAGGCTTGGGCAGACAAGAAAAGGTGCTCTGCTGGTCACTGACGATGAGGGTGCAGGCAGAGCAAGCCTCTCCGTCATCTGCTGGGAACACTCAGCCCTCAGGAACCACGTCCTCCCAGCTACATTCAGACGCCTCTCATTAATGCCTCAGTGTAACAGTTAACTGATGATCAACTGCTCTCACTAAACAGTGCTCTCAAGAAAACAGCAAGGTTAGAAACACATTTCTCCTAAAGGATTATCACAGAACTTACATGAAAAAAACGTACATGCTTAAAGAAATGGCAGTCAAGTGCCTGAAATAAGCCCTGGTCCTCAGCTGCCTCCGGCACAATGATGCACACAGGGAAGCTGATTTTCCTTCCATTTCCTTCTACAAGAGGCACGGCGCAATGGCAGGCAGTGCACCACAATGATCCAGCATTGCAGGAAATCATCCTCCCGAGACGATTTTAGGTGGCATGACACCATCGTCCTGCGTCCCGTCCCTGTCCCTGCCACAGCAGACCTGGCTGGCTGTGCTCATTCCACAACCCACTCTGCGGCTTGGTTTTATCAAGATGGTCTGTGCACATGCATGAGTGGGCTCACACTGTCTGCAAGAAACACACTAATTTAATTTGGTTTGTTGTAAATTCCCAACCCGTTTTAGTTTCACGATGCAGCCCTTGTCATGAGTTGTGGAGTGGTGGGAATAAGACGGCTGAAGGGGCATATGCAGTGGTCCACAGACCAGACTCTGCCTGGGCCAGGCCCTGTCTCACCCCAGGCACTTCCCGCATGCTTCCAACCGTCCCCCCTTGGGTCTGGGCACATCTGTCCTCTGCCTGAGATGCCACCCTTCCTTCCCAGCTGACCCTGCTGTTTTTATGACTGGGGGTGGGGCTCCACAGCTGGAGGCTCTCCTTGAGCCTGCCTACCTGAGTATGAAACAGAGAAACGGAAACTGCTAATTTAAATGCCAGTTGTGACCTTCTTCTAGTTCTTACTGACATGATAAAAACATACCTATTTCTCCTTTGATGTAACTTGTTACTTTGATTCTCCCACAGGATCTGAATCTGAGCACAGTGCTTTCATGTCATTGCCTATGAGGCCCCTGAAGATCTTTCCCTTTTTGGAAATCCATTATCAGCTCCTCCTTGTTCACCACAGATCTCCACCCCAGCAAGAGGAGGAGGAAGAAAATCATACTAGCTGCCTGTCCATAGCTTGAGCTGGGGTAGAGACAGGAAGTGTGAATCCAGGGCCCAGGGCCAGGCAGGGGCACCACAGGCTGTGTCCAGAGCTGCGGAGACAGCAGAGCCCACCCCTGGCAAACAGAGGAGAGAGCAGAATGGGGCTGGAATAGGGTCTGAGGCACGCTGACTGCCTTAAGAGCAATCATCCTCCCAAGACCAGGAAGTACACAGAGAGGGCACAGAAACAGAGGGGCGACCTGGTTCTCAGAGTCCAGCCACAGCCTGGCTGGAACAGCAGCAGCCCCCCACACGCTCCCCGACTGTTCCTGGCCTGCACTGTGGATGTGATGCCCACATCACCACCTCACAGAGGGCCTCATAGAGGCCCCGGAACTCACCTCCCCACAGCCTTGAGAGGACAGCAGCATTCCCACAACAGCAGTCACAAGATTATCGTGGAAATAGTTGCGAATGTTCTCATTAAAAAAAAAAAAAGGATCAGTTATCCAGTCAGGGTAAATTTCAAGATAATAGTGCTGAACACTGGATAGGATCTGTAATTAAAACGCAGAGTATGTGAACTCGATATTTTTATTGCGGGCAGTCAATTTGGAAATAAAATGTATTTCTACTATTAAAAATAAAAATGCATCACCAAAAACATTTTATTTTTAAAAAGCATCAAAAAATTTCAAAAAAATGAATACATAAAACAGCATGAGAAAATTTCAAAGCCAGGCATGGTGGCTCACACCTGTAATTCCAACACTTTGGGAGGCCATGGCTGGAGGATCACTTGAGGTCAGAACTTTGAGACCAGCCTGGGGAACACAGGAGGCCCATTCTCTGCAAAAAATAAAAAGTTATCCAGGCATGGTGGCATGTGCCTGAAGTCCTGGTTACTCAGGAGGCTGAGGTGTGAGGATGGCTTTGGGCCCAGGAGGTCAAGGCTGCAGTGAGCAGTGATCATGCCACTGAAATCCAGCCCAGGTGACACAGTAAGATCTTGTCCCAAAAAAAAAAAAATAAAAAATTTCATATACTTGAAAATAAATCAACAAAAGGTATACTAACCTCTACAGAGAACAATCATAAGACACTATTGAAAAATAAAGGAATACATAATATTTATTGGTTATAAGACTTAATATTATAAAAATTAATTATCTCTGAAGATCTGCAGTCATTTAAATGCAATCTCAAAGTGTCTGAAGTAATTAAAAATTATTAGCAAAGAAAGCTATCAGCAGAGCAATCACAGCAAAGGGCCCCGATGTGCACCCGCTGAGCAGGGACACTGATTGGCGCACAGACCTTGCACACAGGGGAAGGGCCAGCCTTTCCACAGTCACTGACAGGCCGACTGGAAATCTCTCCGGGGGAAAAACAGAAACTGGGTCCCTACTTCTTATACACAAAAACCAACCTAGATGTTTACAAATTTAACAGAGAAAGGAATAAAGTGTCAGAAGATAGCCTCAGAGAGTGCACACATGACCTACAGTGGAGAAAGAGTTCTTAACAGAAATAAAAGGTTACAAACAATGTTACAACTGGAAACTGCTACTCATCAAAACACCATGAACTAGGTGAAAAGGCAAGCAACAGAGTGTGAGAAAATAACCCGGATATACAAAAAGCTCCTACAACCCAGCAAAAACAATCCAATGGGAAAAGGAGCTAAGATTTGTATAGGAAATTCCCAAACCAAGATGCCCAGACAGCCATGCCAATGAACACATGAATAACCCTCATGACTCATCTGGAAAATGAAAACTAAAACCACAGTGAGGTATCACTGCATACCCACTAGAATGCTAAAACTAGTGTGGACAAGATTACAGAGAAACCTGAGTGCTCCTGCTTGACCGGGAAGAGTAAAAACCAGTGCAACAATTTTGGAAGACTGGAATTATGTGAAATGAATACAGACATGCTATGTGGCCCAGGAACACCACTCCCTAGGTACACACATTACAGAAGGCATGTAGATTGCACCAGGAGATCCCTATATGGCCAGGCGTGGTGGCTCACACCTGTAAATCCAGCACTTTGGGAGGCCAGGGCGGGTGGACTACAAGGTCAGGAGATCGAGACCATCCTGGCCAACACAGCGAAACCCAGTCTCTACTAAAAATACAAAAATTAGCTGGGTGTGGGGGCACCTGCAGTCCCAGCTACTCAGAAAGCTGAGTCAGAAGAATCGCTTGATCCCGGGAGGTGGAGGTTGTAGTGAGCCCAAATCGGGCCACTGCACTCCATCCAGCCTGGAGACAGAGCAAGACTCCATCTCCAAATAAATACATACATACATACATACATACATACATACATACATAGATCCATACACACCATTCAGAGCAGAGGAATTCCTAACAGCAAAAAGCCCAAAGAACCCAGAGATCCATGATGTAGAAAACGGCGGCTCCATACAACCATAATAGCTTCCTCATACAACACAAGATGATAGAAAAATGTGCTGTGACACACAACAACGGGAGACGTCACACGTGTCTACGACTACACAGAAGGAGCCTCACACAAATGAATCCATATTAATTCCATTTCTGTAAGCTTAACAGACCAAAATAAATGGTCCATTAGATAAGAGGATGGTGGTCACCTTGGTAAGGAAGAGACACCCCTGGGGACCTTGGAGGATTCTAATTCTTGCCATGTGAGATGCACCATGTGTGGGTGCTCATTTTATGACGATTCACTGGGCAGCACCAGTTTTAAAATGTGTGTGCTTATGTTCATCGCTGTTGTCAATCATCATTTAAAAAACAGAAACCAAAAAAAGTGCCACAGAAATAAAGTATTATAACTGTTAATTAGGCAAAATTCAAACACTGACCAAAAGCTTCACAGCTGAATGGGAGCATAGCTTATATTGCTCTGTGGCTTAAGATAAAAAGTGTTAGTGGCCAGGAGTGGTGGCTCACACCTGTAATCCCAGCACTTGGAGGCCAAGGGGGGGCAGATCACAAGGTTAAGAGATTGAGAACACCCTGGCCAACTTGCTGAAACCCCATCTCTACTAAAAGTACAAAAATTGGCCGAGCGTGGTGGCGGGGGCCTGTAATCCCAGCTACTCGGGAGGGTGAGGCAAGAGAATCACTTGAACCCAGGAGGCAGAGGCTGCAGTGAGCTGAGGTTGTGCCACTGTACTCCAGCTGAATGACAAAGCGAGACGGTATGTGGAGGAAAGTTATTTTAGAGGAGAATTAAATTGGAGCAAAATTGAACTTAATGTCTTATAAGCTGCAAAATAAAGAGCATTTCTGAAACTTTAGAAAATGAGAGACTGATGAAGTTATATACAATAAGGCCAGGTGCAGTGGCTCACACCTGTAATCCCAATACTTTGGAAGACTGGGGCCGAGGTGGGCAGACCACGTGAGGTCAAGAGTTCGAGACCAGTCCAACCAATACGGTGAAACCCCGTCTCTACTAAAAATACAAAAATTAGGTGGCTATGATCGCAGGCACCTGTAGTTCTTGCTACTTGGGAGGCTGAGACAGGAAAATTGCTTGAACCCGGGAGGTGGAGGTTGCAGTGAGCTGGGACTGCGCCACTGAATTCCAGGCTGGGTGACCGAGCGAGACAACATCTCAAAAAATAAGTAAAAATAAATAAATTATATATGGTAAGCTTACAATACAAACATTTTTATAAAAGCTGAACCAAGGAAATCTTGCTCGTAGAGCTGAACGTTCTCATCTGTGACAATAAACCAAATACCACCCGTGGATTATGTTGCCTAAGCCGCACAAACCCATCGCAGAGACTGCATGCCCACAGCAAGCACGCCCTGCAGTGGTGGAGCGGGGGGGCTGGCGGTGGACACCGCTGCAGAACACACAGGAGGAAGTCCCGTGGAGCAGAAGCAGCGATCTACCTTCAACACAGCACGCAGATGAACACAAAGAAAGGTGTGGTGGCACCTGCACATGTGTGTAAATATGTGTGTACGCAGGAGCACACATGGACACGCACACACCTCACTGCTCATGGAACTTGGAATGGAAAAAAGTCAAGAGTGAGAGGAAATTCACATTCTAAATTATTTGAATATGTGAAATCCAGAAGTTATTCCTTCATAAAGTTAAAAAACTCACATTCACCCTTTAATTTCTGGATTCTGAGAGTCTCTAACCTCGCCTAATAAATAGCCCTCTACATCCCTCAGTCTACTCAGAACCTCCCTACTCGCTCCCTCCCACTCTTCCCTAATCCTGTTCCAGGACTGATTATATCCACTCCTTTTTTCACCAGCACTTTACTATAGTTGACCCTTGAACAACGAGCTTCTGAACTGCAAGAGTCCACTGAGGCAGCAAGACCAAGCCCTCTTCCTCCTCAGCTTACTCAGTGTGAAGACGGTGAGGATGAAGAGCCTCGTGATGGTCACTGCCACTTAATGAAGTGTGGCTGTATCTTTTCCCTCTTATGATTTCCTTAATAGCATTCTTTTCTTTAGTTTACTTTATCATAAAAACACAGTATACAATACATATTACATACAAAATATGGATGAAATGATGATCTGTGTTACTGGTAAGGCTTTCCATCAACAATAGGTGATTGACAAGAGGTTAAATTTTGGGAGAGTCAAAATTTATGCATGGATTTTTGACTGCACAGGGGTCAGTATTTCTATTTCCTTGTACCCTATTCCACCTGTTCATCAAAATCTGTGATAACATACCTAAGCCTCCCCTCTCATGGGGGTGACCTCATGCACGGGATCTGGGTAATTCACTGTGACGGGAAGTGTCGTGTGTGTGCCCTTCCCAGGCCAATGCTTTGATTTTCTCTGGCTGTTTTCAAGATTCTCTCTTTGCCTTCAGTTTTTTTGTATTTGAATATTACACACCAGGGTGTACATTTTATGGTATTTCACCAGCCTGTTGTCCTCTGAGGTTCCTGAATTTGTAGTCTTGTGTCTGTTATTAATCTTGGAAAGATCTCAGACTTATTGCTTCAAATATTTCTTCTGTTCCATTCTTTCTTCTCCTCCAGGTACATCCCCAGTACATGTATTTGTATCTTCTTTTTTTTCCTTCTTGAGACAAGACCTCTGCAACCCAGGCTAAAGTGCAGTGGTGTGATCTCAGCTCACTGCAACCTCTGCCTTCCAGGTTCAAGTGATTCTCCTGCCTCAGCCTCCAGAGTAGCTGGGATTACAGGTGTGCGCCACCTCGCCTGGCTAATTTTTGTATTTTTAGTAGAGATGGGGTTTCACCATGTTGCCCAGGCTGGTCTTGAACTCATGGGCTCAAGCAATCTGCCCACCTTGCACTCCCAAAGTTCTGGGATTATAAGCATGAGCCATCGTGCCTGGCCACATATTTGTATCTTCTGAAACTGTCCCACACTTCTGGATACTTTGTTTTTTATTTTTCCATTTTGATTCTTCTTGCTTTTTAGTTTGGGAACTTTTCACTGACCTGTCTTGGGGCTCACCGATTCTTTCCTTGACCATTCTAGTCCACAGGTAAGCCCTTCAAAGACATTCTTCATTTCTGTTACAATTATTTTGGTTTCTCGCATTCTATCTCTGACGGCAGGACCTCTCCGTTTTTGCGTGCTGTCTACTTTTTCTATTACAACCCATAATACGTGCATCACAGTTCTTTCAGATCTCCTATGTGATAATTCCAAAACACGTTACCATTCCCGAGTCTGGCTCTGATGCTTGCTTTGTTTCTTCAGACTGTTTATTTCTCACCTTTTAGTGTATCTTGGAATGTCTGTTTAAAGCTGGACATCACGCATCAGGTAACAGGAGCTGGAGCTGAAGCAGACGAGCCTCTAGTGTGAAGCTTCATGTCAGTCTTACAGGAGCCGGTCTGTGTTTGATGTCCGCGATAGCTGTAGGTGTTCGAGGCTGCCAGTTCCTCTCATGTCCTTGGTTTTGCCTGTGCCCTTGACTTTGGACTTTCCTGAACACTCCTCCTCAGAGATTCTGCATCTTGCTGCTCTTTTACAGAGAACTCATGTTTATCACACTGAGCCCGGCTGGTGTGCAGGCAAGGTGTAGGGAAGGAAGAGCATTCTACAATGTTATGATTAAATCTGAGTTTTTTAATGGGTGGGTCTGTGCCCTTAGACTCTACCCTTCACTAGTGTTTCTCAGCTCCCCTCACCACATCCCATGTCATTCACTGAGACAGGAAGACTAAAGGGGCTAGAGTGAAAGAATTCCTTCCTCCAGGTGGGGCAGACCTGGTAAGGTCTTTTTCCCTGAGTAGTGACCCTCTGTTACAAAGGACACGCTGCTCGCTCTTTCCCCCTCTTCCAGACCCACAAGGGGATCCTTCTTGGAGCTTCCCTTTGAACCTGGTAAGATTCCTGCAGGTAAAGCCCATCAAAGTATCCCCCGAAGCCCCAAAAATACAGCCCCCTGCATTTCCCTCTGATGCTAGACCACACTCACTCTTCACCACCAAACTGCTTTGCATTCCACTGGCCTGATTCTCTCCAGTCTGCACTCCTCTTGGGGAAACAGAAAGTTGTGACATTATCTGGCAGAGGGGGTCTGCCTCAAGCCCTCTAAGACTGCAAACACCATGCAGCAACGTGGGTCTGGGGCTCACCACTCGGGCTGCGCGTCTCCCGGAGTCATCTTCACTCAGGCATCCTGCAGAGAGAGGCAAGAGCGTACCCACATCTACCTTTCGTGCTTCTCCAATTCCTCTTCCTCTTTTTCAACACAGGCTATGATGGGAAGTCTACAATGCAGCAGTTACCACCATGCTGCCTCTTTCTTTCCTACTGTTTATACCTTAAGCTCTATCTTGATGTCTTTAAGATGTGGCCTCTTTAATCTCAACAGTACTCTTTCAAATCAAAATGCTCACTTGTGGTCAGGCGTGGTGGCACATGTCTGTAATCCCAGCACTTTGGAAGGCCAAGGCAGGCTGATCGTTTGAGGTCAGGAGTTCGTTCAAGACCAACCTGGCCATCATACAGAAACTCTGTCTCTACTAAAAGCACAAAAATTAGCCCAGCATGCTGGCAGGCGCTTGTAATCCCAGCTACTAGGGAAGCTGAGGCAGGAGAATCGCTTGAACCCAGGAGGCAGAGACTGCAGCGAGCTGAGATCAAGCCACTACACTCCAGCCCAGGTGACAGAGCGAGACTCCATCTCAAAAAAAAAACCCCAAAAATCCAAAAAGATTGTTTAAAAATGTCCATAGGTTTTTGAGGAAGAAGCGGTGTTTAGTTACATGAATACGGTGCAGCCATCACCTCAGCAAGGCACACTGTATCCCTTGCCCACTTCCCACCCCTTCCCCCCGAGTCCCCAAAGTCCCTTGTATCATTCTTACGCCTTTGCGTCTTGACGGCTCAGCTCCCACTTCTGAGTGAGAACATATGATGTCTGCTTTTCCATTTCTGAATTACTTCACTTGGAATAATGGTCTCCAACTCCCCCTAGGTTGCTGTGAATGCCATTATTTTGCTCCTTTTCATGACCGAGCAGAATTCCACAGGGTGTGTGTGTGTGTGTGTGTGTGTGTGTGTGTGTCACATTTTCTTTATCCACTCATTGACTGATGGACATTTGGGCTGGTTCCATAGCAACTGCGAACTGTGCTGCTACAAACATGTATGAACAAGTGTATTTTTTGTACAATGACTTCTTTTCCTCTGGGTAGACACCTAGTAGTGGGACTGCTGAATCATATGGTGAATTTACTTTTAGTTCTTTAAGGAATCTCCACACTGTTTTCCATAGTGGTTGTGCTATTTTACATCCCCAACAGCAGTGTAAAAGTGTTCCCTTTTCACCACATCCACCCTGATAACTCGTGATACTAGGCATTTGCTGTGTGCTTGTCGGTCGTTCGTATACCTTCTTTTCAAAATTGTCCATTCATGTTCTTAGCCTACTTTTTGATGGGATGGTTTGGTTTTTCTTGATGACTTGTGTTCCTTGTAGATTCTGAGTATTAGTTCTCTGTCAGGTGTATAAATTGTGAAGATTTTCTTTCACTCTGTGGGTTTTCTGTTTACTCTGGTGATGATTTCCTTTTCTGCGCAGAAGCTTTTTTTTTTTTTGAGATGGAGTCTCACTCTGTTGCCCAGGCTGGAGTGCAGTGGCATGATCTTGGCTGACCGCAAACTCCATGTCCCAGGTACAAGCAATTCTCCTGCCTCAGTGTCCTGAGTAGCTAGGATTACAAGCACCCATCACCACGCCCAGCAAATTTTTGTATTTTTAGTAGAGACAGGGTTTCACCATGTTGGCCAGAATGGTCTTGAACTCCCAACTTCAGGTGACATGCCTGCCTTGGCCTCCCAAAGTGCTGGGATTACAGGCGTGAGCCACCGCACCTGGCCAAGTCAAGTCTATTTATCTTTGTCTTTGTTGCATTTGATTTTGGGTTCTTGGTCATGAAGTCTTTGCCTAAACCAGTATCTAGGAGGGACTTCCCAATGTTATTGTCTATAGTTTTTATGGTTCAGGTCTTAGATTTAAGTCTTTCATCCATTTTGAGTTGATTTTTGTATTAGATAAGAGATGAGGATCCGGTTTCATTCTTCTGCATGTGGCTAGCCAATTATCCCAGCAACATTTGTTTAACAGGGTATCCTTTACTCACTTTATGTTTTTGTTTGCTTTGACGGAGATCACTTGGCTGTATTTGGCTTTATTTCTAGGTTCTCCATTCTGTTCCATTGGTCCATATGCCTGTTTTCATGACAGTATCAGGCTGTTTTGGTGACTATGGCCTCAAAATATAGTTTGAAGTTGGGTAGTGTGATGCCTCCAGATTTGTTCTTTTTGCTTAGTCTTGCTTTGGCTACGCAAGCTCTTTTATGGATCCATATGAATTTTAGGATTTTTTTTTTCTAGTTCTGTGAATAATAATGGTGGTATTTTCATGAGAACTGCACTGAATCTGTCGACTACTTTTGGCTGCTATGGTCACTTTTATAATACTGACTCTACCCATCCATAACCATGGGATGTGTTTCCATTTGTTTGTGTCACCTATGATTTCTTTCAGCAGTATTTTGTAGTTTCACCTCCCTGGTTAAGTATATTCCTAAGGACTAATTTTTTTTTTTTTAACAGCTTTTGTAAAAGGGGTTGAGTTCTTGATTTGATTATCAGCTGCGGTTGGTGTATAGCAGGGCTACTGACTTGTGTACATTAATTTGTATCCCGAAACTTTGCTGAATTCATTTACTAGTTCTAGGAGTTTTCTGGATGAGTCTTCAGGGTTTTCTAGGCATAGGATCATATCATCAGCAAACAGTGACAGTGTGACTTCCTCTTTACCAATCTAGATATGCTTTATTTCTTTCTCTTGTCTGATTGCTGTGGGTAGTACTTTCAGCCAAGGAAACCTCCATTTTATTATAGAAAACTAATAGTATGGTATTAATATTTTTTGTATTATTTGAACTACTTATATCATTTTAAGTGGGAAAATAATTAAACTACCTTTATTCACTCTTAGCACTTACACACAGACCTTTCCTGACCTACCTGTAAATTTCATTTTATAAAAAGTAGATTCAGATACTGAGTTCCTTTTTTTCTTTAATGCACTAAACTCAGCCTTAAGACAAAAACAGGACATATAGCTAAAACCTAGCATGTCAAACATCTTTAAAATGATTTACAGTGTATATTAAATGAAATTACGCAAATACTAGTAACACAGATACTTTAAAATGTCCAAGAATCCATTTAATTTTGTTTTAGCTTATTAGCATCCATAAATTATCTTTAAAATTCTTATTATTTTGTATCCAGAAAGCTAAGGTTTAAGACTATAACTAGAAAGAGAAATGATTAGTGATTCAAGAATGCAAGGAAGCTTTCCAATCTGGTTTTCTTCTTACATCTAGAAACATGCAACAGTAACCTGGTAGATTACCCGTGTCTCCCGACACACACCATCACCTGCCTCTCTCCCAAGGATGGGGCAGATGCATCCTCTGGGACTGAAATTAAACCTTAGAACCACTCATTTTTCTTTATATTGTTTGGAATTAAAAACATGTTGAATTGATCCATTATGAAAATTCTGTTGTCTGTAGTGCGCTTCAGACCATGTCTGTGTCTTAAGGCTATGAAACAATTTTTGTAACTGTAATAACAAAACAAATTATTGACTTTAAGAAAACTGTTGCCTGAATGACTAAATATTCAAGCAAAACAGATCCCTCTCTAAGTTGCGTCATACACAAGCTGCTCATTGGCACAGGTGAACGAACCTTGCGCGGTACTGTTGTATTTGCTTTGCTTTCTAGTTCTGACTTTTACATGTTTATTTTGTAGGGGTGGGGAGCGCCCATGGTGCAGTTTTAGTAATTACATAATTCTACGTAACATGCTAGCGTGAGGTATCAATAGTACTGTACTGAAACAAGCCTTATAGTTCACATCGGCATCCACAGTAACATTAACAGAAATCTGGCTATATGGCTTAGAAGTCATAAGTGTGAACTGTAACCTTAGCTGTCACGGTTTTTTTTTTTTTTTCAATTTTTTTATTTTTCTAGACAAAGGCTTGCACTGTCTCCCAGGCTGAAGTGTAGTGGCATGATCTCAGCTCACTGCAGCCTCTACCTCCTGGCTCAGGATCAAGTGGTTCTCCCACCTCAGCCTCCCAGGTGGCCTGGACCACAGGTATGCCCTATCATGTCCAGCTAATTTTTTTTAAGTTTTAGTTGAGGCAGAGTTTCGCCACGTTGCCCACGCTGGTCTCAAACTCCTGACCTCAAGTGATCTGCCTGCCTTGACTTCCCAAAGTGCTGAGATTACAGGCGAACCACACCTGGCCAGCTTCTGAAATCTGTTCATTAACTTTGAGGTTACTTAACTTAGAAAATTATTTTTTTTTAAACCAAAAATAGTATCTGTGATACCAGCACAGCAAGACACACCTTAAGTAAATCACTTTTTATTCAGGGTTTACTATGTGGAAAGTACACGGAAAGAGACAGAAGACAGTGTATCTGTGACTTCCCACTGATGATTATAATCTCTGTAAAGACTGTTTATTTCTAATCCCCAATCGATGACAGATGTAACAGGCACTCACCTTACACAGGGATTACTTTGTTTCCTGAATAACAGATTTAGAAAGGGAAGGCAATACATGCTTCAGTAATTTCTTCCCTTGGGTTCACAGCAACAGGAGTTTGGTACTAGTGGCGGTGGAGAAGATGGAAGTTCACATAAAGAATGTCGTGTCAGCCCCTGTATTTATCCAGTATTTTCTATGAAAAGATAAAGACTCTCTCGCAGTGAATTCAGCCTGTTCTGTGGGCAGAGGAGTCTGGTAGAACAGACGTGCAAAAACTTTTCCTCATCAAGCAAAATTTATCACTAGAGGAGAATTTGAGATATTCTGATAATTTCTCTTAAATCAGTTAAAGACAAATACTCTTCCAAACTCATCTAAAACGCTATTTTTTGGGCTCATGATTTAAGTAGCTCTAACATGTCCTGCACTGACTCACTCAATGATGAATTCACTCTTTAGTTAATCAGCATTCATCAAATGCCTAATGCTTTTGTCTTATCATACTATGAGTTTTGGCTAATGTCTATAAAGTGAACAAATAGGAGATGCTAACCCTCAAGAAAGGAAACAATTTTTACAAACTAGAGAATAGGCACTTGAATGTGCTGCCGTCTTGCTTTCTGAACACAGTGTACACACGTGCGTAGGCAGAGCAGTGAGGACTTCCTGAGAAGGCACAGGTCCAGGTGCTGCAGTGCAATGAGGACGGAGGACAGGCAGGGGGTCTGAGGGACGTAAAGAGGGCCACAGCTGGGAAGGCAACGGATTGCTCACATCAGCAAACAGAGTCAGTATAATGAGAAACTGGTTTCTCACTGACAGGGAAGGAGTTACGATGTGGAAACAAAAAACTAAAAGAAACCCCTGGATTCATCGTCCATCCACCCATTCACCATCAGTCATGCACCCATCCACCTATATACTTGTCTATCCATCTACCCACTCACTCATCCACCCACCCATCCACCCACCCATCTATTCACTGACCTACCTACCCATCTATCACCAACCCACTCATCCATCTATTCACTCAGCCAGCCACCCACCCACCCATCTATTCATTCACTCAGCCACCCATCTGTTCACTCACCCACCCACCCAACCACCCATCTATTTACTCATCCACCCAACCACCCATTTATTCACCCACCCATGCAGCCACCCATCTATTCACCCACCCACCGATCTATTCACCCACCCAACCATCCATCTATTCACTCACTCAACCACCCATCTATTCACCCACCTATGCAGCCACCCAGGTATTCACTCACCCAGCCACCCATGTATTCACTCACCCAGCCACCCATGTATTCACTCACCCAGCCACCCATCTATTCACCCACCCAGCCACCTATCTAGTCACCCACCCACCCAGCCACCCATCTATTCACCCACTCACCCAGCCAGCCACCCACCCATCTATTCACTCACCCAGCCATCCATCTATTCACCCACTCAATCGCCCATCTAGTCACTCACTCACCCAGCCACCCATCTATTCACCCACCCAATTACCCATCTAGTCACTCACTCACCCAGCCACCCATCTATTCACCCACCCAATCATCCATCTATTCACTCACTCACCCAGCCACCCATCTATTTACCCACGCAGCCACCCATCTATTCACCCACCCACCCATGTATCTGTTCACTCATCCAACCACCCGTCTATTCATCCAGGCACCCATCTATTCACTCACCCAACCACCCATCTATTCACTCACCCACCCACGTATCCATCTATTCACCCACCCAGCCATCCATCTATTCACCCACTCACCAAGCCACCCACCCACTCATCTATTCACTCACCCTGCCACTCATCTATTCACCCACCCAGCCACCCATCTATTCACTCACTCACCCAGCCATCTATCTATTCACTCACTCACCCAGACACCCACCCACCCATCTATTCACTCACCCAGCCACCCATCTATTCACCCACCCAACCACGTACCCATCTATTCACCCAGCCACCCATCTATTCACACACCCACCCATCTATTCACCCATGAATTCATACGTGCACACACACACACTGCCTGACTCCGTTCACTGCAAGGACTTGGAACAGCACATCTCAATACAGATGAGCATGCCCAGTTCCCAGAACATGACTTCTAAACAGCATTTTTTGCTAAAAGGAACCTACAGTTGAGCCCAAGGCTGGAGCAAACAACGTACAAGATGAGTCTGGAACATCTGTCTGTGCAAGCACGAACAAAAAATGCTAAAAAATGATGGGTTCATGGTAATAGGACAGATAAGCCAGCTTAAAGGGCGTGCACAAGACAGAGAGGGGACAATCTGAGTGTCAATCAAGGAAAGTTAACAGGTTATAACCCACTGAAAAAAGAGAAAACCACCAGTCACAATATGACAATGCAAGAAGTGCCTAGTGCAGTGCCTGACACACAGCACAGCGGGTGTTTAGTCAGCGCCACTCCTTCCACAGCCTGCCACAGCCTCTACACTAGCAGGGCGCTTACCCATCCGGCACTGCGAAGTTTCCATTTGTGAAGTTGCCACCACACAAACTGGGCATGATTTTCACGCGAGTCCTCTATAGATCCTCTTCCGGCTTCTCACGTAGCCTGGCCCCCACCGAATGTGGGTGAGAAGCGTGGGACAGAGGAAGGGGTAAGGCACAGCGCTTGCCTCCAGGGCATGTGAAGTCTCATGAAGAGAGAGACATGTAAGCAAACTGTTATCATGGCTTGACTCATGCGTTCACCAGTGTTCACTGAGCATGGACCCTGCACAGGGCACCAGAATACCAAGGTAAACAGAGTGCACGAAGTCAAGAAGCTAACATTTCAGTGGAAGAGGTGACATCTAGCTGCACACTGTGTTACATCTCTCCTAAGAGCTGAGACAGAAACACAGGATGCACCATGGTGGCCACGGATGGCTGACAAGTCTTTGTGGCCAAGCACCAAGAGTACCGAAGACAGCAGTCCAAGAAAAACACATGCGGAGCAAAGCGCCCGCGGAACACAATGAAGATGCTGGGCTCACCCAGAGCAACAGGAATCTTTTGAACAGTTTTAGCCAAAGAACCATATCAAACCATTTCATAAACATGACTCAGGCTGTGGCGTGAAGAACACAACGGAGGGAGAAGCGGGAGAGGGCGGCAGAGCGGCCATCATCATGACCTGAGTGAGAAATGACAGGCCTTAAATTCTGCACAATGGACTCTGAAAGATGCTGCCAAGGAGGGAAGCACAAGTACTTGAGAGCCCTCATCTGATTCATGCTGCCACGGGAAGTAGCAGTGATGACAACCAAGGAACAGAGGACACAAAGATGTCCTGGGAACAAAAAGTCACTGAGACACTGGGACATGTCCTACGACCATGGGAACACAAAGTCACTCAGACGCTAGGACACGTCCTACGACCGTGGGAACACCAAGTCACTCAGACGCTAGGACACGTCCTATGAACGTGGGAACGCAAAGTCATTCAGACACTGGGACACGTCCTACAACCGTGGGAACACAAAGTCACTCAGACACTAGGACACGTCCTATGACCGTGGGAATGAAAAGTCACTCAGACACTGGGACACGTCCTACAACTGTGGGAACACAAAGTCACTCAGACACTGGGACACGTCCTACGACCGTGGGAACACAAAGT
>PVKV010019314.1:24939-42666 GCA_004027835.1 Alouatta palliata
ACACGTCCTATGAACGTGGGAACGCAAAGTCACTCAGACACTGGGACACGTCCTACAACTGTGGGAACACAAAGTCACTCAGACACTGGGACATGTCCTACAACCGTGGGAACACAAAGTCACTCAGACGCTAGGACACGTCCTATGAACGTGGGAACGCAAAGTCACTCAGACACTGGGACACGTCCTACGACCGTGGGAACACAAAGTCACTCAGACGCTAGGACACATCCTATGAACGTGGGAACGCAAAGTCACTCAGACACTGGGACACGTCCTACGACCGTGGGAACACAGTCACTCAGACGCTAGGACACGTCCTATGACCGTGGGAATGAAAAGTCACTCAGACACTGGGACACGTCCTACAACTGTGGGAACACAAAGTCACTCAGACACTGGGACACGTCCTACGACCGTGGGAACACAAAGTCACTCAGACGCTAGGACACATCCTATGAACGTGGGAACAAAAAGTCACTCAGACACTGGGACACGTCCTATGACCGTGGGAACGCAAAGTCACTCAGACACTGGGGCACGTCCTACAACCATGGGGACAAAGTCACTCAGATGCTGGCACACGTCCTACAACCATGGGAACAAAGTCACTCAGACACTGGGACATGTCCTACGACCATGGGAACACAAAGTCACTCAGACACTGGGAGGAACAAAGTCACTCAGACACTGGGACACGTCCTACGACCATGGCACTAAAAGTCACTCAGACATGAGGACATGTCCTATGACCGTAGGAATGAAGTCACTCAGACACTAGGACACGTCCTACAACCATGGGAACAAAAAGTCACTCAGACGCTAGGACACGTCCTACGACCGTGGGAATGAAAAGTCACTCAGATGCTAGGACACGTCCTACAACCATGGGAACAAAGTCACTCAGACACTGGGACACATCCTACGACCATGGGAACAAAAAGTCACTCAGACACTGGGACAGTGGCCATCCTATGACTGTGGGACTGAAACATGTTTTAGAAAGAGACTCCCCATGATAATGACATTGTAGAGAAAGCCTAGAGGGATAGGGAGCTTTGCATGAATGTTGATTGCGGAAGTTTATCTTTGGAGTTAATATCTCATTATAGTGTAAAAACTCTTACATGGTACATTTTAAAGTTTTGCAACAGATTAGTATCAGCTGACAATGCTAAATGCGTAAGGGAAATGAAAGCTACCTAACTGCATGTTTAGTTTATTATATATATATGTTTTAGTTAATGTAATTTTAAAAGAGAGCATTTGGTTCAGTTTCTACTCTAACATCAATAAAATAAAATTAAACAAAATGTTAGCATCCAGAGTATGCCTTCAGCTGTATGAAAAGATGAGTAAGTCAAAACCAGATTTGTCAAAGTTTTAAATTATCACTAGATAAAGGTAACCGTAGACAGAAATAAAACACAAACTATTCCTTAAGGAAAACAATTCAGACACTGTGCCAGAGACTTAGGATACAAGATAGACCAGGGTAACAGGGTCCCTCCAGGCACTGGCTTTCCTGGCTGACAAGAAGCTGTGCTTACATCACACTGTGATCGTGTTTTCTGGGAGCTCCCTGCCCACGGAGCTCCCAGGTGTTGGAGCCAGGTCACCCTCTTCTCCCAGTGGGAAGGCTGCACTTGGCCTGGGTTTCCTTCTCCACTGGTGTTTCCCAGCCACCGCCATAATCCCCAAGGACAAGCACCCAATACAGCCTACTGGGGCAAAGCAGCTGGTGCTTTCCTGAGTGATTGAGGGTGTGTCTCCGTCCACAGAAGAAGAACAGAAGAGTGTACAGGAGATGGGGCATGTGCTCCACAGAGACCTTGGACCTGCCCTGCTAGCTGGCTGTTGGCTTGAAGGTGTCCCTGGAGAAGTCTGCTTCTGAACTCACAGCACGCAATTGACCTGTTTTTGATGTCTGGTAGTCACAAAAGGACCCCATTTGCATGAGACAGGGCATGTCCATGACACCCAGACCCTCCCTAGTCTGGCAGCCTACAGAAATCCTCCTGGGGAAGGTGACAGTGACTCTCCCTTCTCCATCTTCAGTAACTACGTAACCATCATCCACGTGCCCACTTGCTTTCCAGCCCACAGAGGTGCCAGCACTTTCCCAGTCCCAGTCTCACTAGACGTTCCAGATCACCTCGTCAGAAATCATGGAGAATGACCTGGGAGAGAGAAATGCTTCACTTTGCAGGAAACGTCAGGGTAAGTCAATCATTATCACAAGCTCTACTCATTTCTAACAGTTTTTATGGCATTGGGGTAAGAAATCAAGGAGTCCAAAAAATAAAGACAATTATGAAAATACTTGCTTGTTGAAAAAATTACACTTCTGTTAGGAATTATGATTACAGAAAATTTAGCTGTACTGCTTAGAAATAATGAAATACTGTCAAACACAGTTCTTACTTAATATGCAACAAATAATTAGTAAGCCCTTCTTATTGAGCACCTTATGTAAAACTAAGTCTTTTCAGTGATACAAATCAATTACTTCAAATAATAAATATGCTTGTTTTTTTTTATCTGGAGCACCGCTTTCTAATCAAATTCATATTTAAAAGGAATTTAGGGACAAAAATCCAAGTTTTCTGGTTGAGATACTTGCTATATACTCTCACAGAGCACTGTGCCCCAGAGGCTATCAGTAGGATTGTTTTTTTGACGCTTAGCATTTTGTTTCTTTACTGCTGCTCTGAAACCGTAAGTTTATTTATGTTCACACTGCAGATGAAGAAATACAACTAACTGTGAGCAACTGTAATATCAACATGTGCCGGCAATACAGGTGAAGGCTATGCTAATGTGCCCCAAAGGGCCACACTGCGTCCAGTCTAGATGCTACTGAATGATGTCACCGCGGGTTGGTTTCTAATCTTTTCCTCATAAGGAACTGAAACACTATGATTTGTTAATATTAACAGTCATCGAAAAAAAGCATTACAAGAGTCTTTTTATCTCCGTTGATTTACTGCAATACTATTAATATATTCTATAACATGCAGCTCTTTGTTGAAGCACATGGGCACATTTTAAAATAAGTATTTAAACTCCAAAATATTTTATTACAAGAAGGCAACTGTTAGAAAAATTAAGTGGTTCCATGATTGTATGCAACCACAAGAAAAGAGAAAAATAAGTTACTCTATTTTAAAATTTAATATAAATCAATACAACATTTAAAGTATTAATAAACTGTCATTTTAAAAATAAGAAAGCTAGTCTCCACAACTGGTTCGATATTTCAAATTGCAAGGCACACCACAGCTGACTCTATTTTGTTCTATAATCTCCAAATGTCTAGACAACTATTCAGATAACAAGCAGCAGCTCTAATTCACGTAATGGCTCATGTCACCTGTCTCTCTGCCAATGAGACATCTGAAAGCATCTTTTTATTAGAAACACAAATCAATATACCCAAGGGATTACAATAACTGCTTGAAGTGATTTGTATTATCATTTCATCCTTGATGTTCCTGCTCTAAGCAGCTAGCATGAATGGCGTGAAAATGGCAACCTGTCACAATTGATTTTTCCTTAACCTCCACAAGAATTTTTCTCCCTTAAATGTAATCAAGTCTCATATCATTAAATATGTCTGAGACTAGCTTTTATAAACGAGTCCATTACTCAAGTTGTAGTCCTTGTAATTTGAACTTTCACCAAATATTACTATAAGTGCTTAGTAATAAAAACTTTTGATTTGTTTAGTCTTAAAATTTTCAGACTTTGAGTAGACTCCATCTCCTTTTAAACCTCTCTGTCATAAGCACTAGGATGCCGGAAAATATCCTAATCCTCACCTTTAAGAATTCCTTTTAATCTCAGAATTTTCTTCTACCTAACAAAATTGAAGGACTTATTCTTCATCTTCATGTCTGGATAAAACATGCTGTATTTTTTAAAAGTCCAGGGAGGGGAACCAAGAAGTTGCAGGGATGGATCAATACAGGCAGCCGTGCTGCTGGCCCTGCCTGCGTGGGGCGGTACTCTACACATCACTTCACCTAGAGCGTGGGACAACCAGGTGCCACACAAGTACGAAAGGGCATTAAGGCAGCAGCCAGTGTCTTTACTTTTACTTTAAAAAATAAAAGATAAATACTAAGAGACATAGACAACTTATTTTTTGGAAAAAGTGCATATTCAGGACAAATCAGCATGGGACCTGTAGCCGCAGGTGAGACAAGTGGGAACTCAGGCTTTAGGGATGTGTTTTTCTCCTTAGTTTTCTGTATGTTTAAACTTTTTTCATAAGGTTTCCTTAAAAAAAAAAAAAAAAAAAAAAAAAAAAAAAAAAAAAAAAAAAAAAAAAAAAAAAAAAAAAAAAAAAAAAAAAAAAAAAAAAAAAAAAAAAAAAAAAAAAAAAAAAAAAAAAAAAATGCCCAAAAAAAAGGAAAAAAAAAAAAAAAAAAAATGGCCAAAACAAGTTTGAGGATGTTAGCTGAGAATGTCAAGCTAAAAAAATTTTTATAATGAAATTAATAAAACTAGTTAAATCCCTAGCATCCATCTACTTAACTCTGGGAGGGTAGGTGGAGTTGTGTGTGTTTGTTTTGACACAGGGTTTGGCTCTGTCACCCAGGCTGCAGTGCAGTGGCATTATCTCAACTCACTGCAACCTCTGCCTCCTGGGCTAACATGATCCTCCTACCTCAGCCTCCTGGGTAGCTGAGATTACAGGTGCACGCCACCACGCCCAGCTAATATTTGTATTTTTTGTAGAGAGGGGGTTTTGCCAGGTTGCTCAGACTGGTCTCAAACTCTTGGGCTCAAATGATCTGCCTGCCTCGGGCTCCAAAGCGCTGGGATTACAGGTGTGAGCCACTGCGCCCAGCCTGATCGCTTTCAAAGTACTAACAAACACTGTTCCTCAAAGAGCCTGCAGCTGGGATGGGGAGAGTTCTCCTTATCAGCTGAATCTGTGGAAGATGGCTGTGGGAGGCCGGAGCTCTTCCAGAGGGAGCTGAGGACGCTCTGGGACAGGCTGAAGGAAGACATGAAGCCTCTGCTGGGGCTGCGATGACTCAGGGGTAGTCGGCAGTAGACGTGGTGAGTGCCCATCAGAGGCTGAAGACCAACAGGGAGCGCAAGAGCTCTGTGTGTCACTGCCTCTGCAGATGCACTGGAACCTGCGCATGGTAACAACAGGTACCAAGGACTCGGAGCCGGGTCTCAGCCATGCAGTTTTATGGGCTTTATACCTTGTGCTGGAGTCAGAGAACAGCAACACGTTGGAAAATGTCCACTCCCTTCACCATTCTATGTAGCAGTGATTACATGGATGATTTTTAAGGAAATTATATCCCAGGAACTTCCTAGTCTAGGCCACACCTATACTGGAAGGCAACATCAGAGGCTGCTGCAGGTGCTGAGGCAAAAGCACCACAAGAGGTGCAAAGCTGAAGACAGCGAGTCAGAGGCAGCGGGGCCCAGTGAGAGGGCATGATACTCTACAGCTCCAGCTGAAAGAAAAGAGCACTCTCTTCTTTGTCACTGCTGTATCATGGAATAAGGAAGATTGCTGGGAAAAGATCCTGATGTGTGTGTGATGGATTACATAGTTTACTGAGAAACGGTGGCAAGGAACATCTAGCCGTCCCCAGGCAGAAAACTGCTCAGGGTGTTACAGAATAGTAAGCAATATGCACCAGTCATGCACTCGTCAAACCAGTTCCCAAAACAGAGGATACATGACCTTGTCCCCACTGCTGACTCGCAAACAGTGTTTTCTAGCTTGTTTCTGCTTTAGTAATGAACAGACACTATCTGCCTGTTTAGTCTATCTTCATTCTATGAAAAAACACTGAGCGTTTGCCTATTAAAAATAATCACTTGTTCACAAAGAATAAATAATGTGGGTCAGAGTCTGCTCTGTGCTCTCAGCTCTGAAATGCTGTCAGTCCCCTGACGTCCCACACTTTCCTATTTCTGCACTCTATCTTCGTGTCTGTTTCTTAATTCCTTCAGCGCTTCCTGGATTGGAGTCTCCATGACCAAGCTGGTCTCAGCAGAAGATGAATCAATAAATGCGGTATTTGTTAAACTGAATTTATACAAGAGATGTACATGCAATTGAGGAGTATGAGACTTGTCTCCCTAGAAGATCAATTACTGGATAAAAGTAGCAAATGTGAAATAATGCTCAATTTGCCTTCACAAACAATCTGTAATAGTGGCTAGATTTTTTTTTTTTTTTTTTTTTGAGACAGGGTCTCTCACTCTGTTGCCCAGGCTGGAGTGCAGTGGTATAATTACGGCTCACTGCAGCCTCTAACTCCTAGGCTCAGGAGATCTGCACACCTCAGCCTCCTGAGTAGCTGGTACTACAGGCACATGCCACCATGTCAAGGTAATCTTTGTATTTTTTGGTAGACACAGGTTTCACCATGTTGCCCAGGCTAGTCTTGAACTCCTGGACTCAAGTAATCTGGCCACCTCAGTCTCCCAAAGTGTTAGAATTACAGGCATGAGCCACTGCACCTGGCAGAAAATATTTGTAAGAAGGAAAGGATGCTCTCCAAAATATTGTACGCAAGCTTATCATTTTGTATGATCTAGTGCAACAGCCTCCAAACTTCAGCAACTCATTTTCATCACTGTACTCCAAATCTTACCACCAATAACTACTTTGCTGCCAGAACTCCTTGTCCCTAAGGAGCCCTCTCACCTGCCGTCCACGATCATGGCCTGCTGTGCCTGGCTCTCTGCTGACACATCCATCTGACACCCAGTACCTCTGGACCAGCCCAGCAGCCCATCTCTGCTTCTGCTTTGGGGCTCCTGAACATCAGCCTAAGAGCAGCCACACCCTAGTTACTGGCACCGCTGTAATTTGAGATTCCCAACAACAACTGGGTCCCTCACATTGCTCAACAATGTATGAGCCTCAAGTGTTAGTCTCTCATCCTTCTTGATCCTTTCAAGAACTGTCTCAAAGTCTTACCATGTTGCATCAATGTCACTAGCTAAAGTGTTGTTATGATTAACATCTTTCTTACATCAGACTTTACTGAAGCATGTTTTCAGTCTTAGGAACTTAAAGCAATCTTGTGAATGGTCAGGGTCCCTATACAGACTGTAATGAAGATAGGAAATAAATACAGAGACAGTGAAAAAGAAACGAGAGAAGGAGACGGAGGACAAAGAAAGAGAAGAGGGGACGGAGACAGAAAGAGAGATATACTGATTGACTGGAAATATTTCCTACAAATCAGATAAGTAATGCCATGGTTCCTGTGGTGGCCATATAATACTATATAATTTTAAGTAATCTTATCCTCATATGTTTAACTTACTTCTGGATGCCTACTAAACTTATTCTTCCATAGAATTAATATTTTTATTTATAAGACCCTCTATTCTTTTACTAAAAACACTGTTTTGTGGTATTGATTTTTCTCACCAGAAAAAAGCAAAATCAATAAAATCTTTTCCGTTCCAGTAGAGTCACTCCACTTCTCACCACCTCTGCCGCCGCCACGGTTTGGGCTGCCTGCTGAAGATGCTCAGAATTCCCTTGCCCCCGCCCTGGACCTGGCTCCCTCAACACAGCACTCCTTCCTTCCTCTGAACTTTTGGAAGAACCCTCCAGCTGTGCTTGCATCTGAATCCCACCCTAACACACATACTGTCAATTCTAATTTTATCAATATTTTCTCGTTGCTAAAACTCACCTCTTTTCCATTTCTAACCCCGAATGACCTTCCCCGTCTCCAGCACACTGCTGACCACTGACCACTCCCTAAAATACGTTCTTCATTCATTATTCTTTCCTTGGTTTATCTTCCTCTGCTTATCCCTTAAATATTGGTATTCATCTGGGTTCTGGAAGGTTCTTCTTTCTTATATGCCATGTAAAAGCCCTGGGAAATTTTGTTCATTGCTGTTGCTGCTCACAAAGAATTTCCAATTCTCCCTCCTTCTGCACGTGACCTAGGAGTGAAATTCTTTGATTCCTTGAACTTGGCCGAGGCCATTCAATTGCTCTGGCCAACGAAATGTAACCTGTGTCGCTCGATGGCAAAGCCTTAAGAATCAATTAGTATGTAATTTGCCACATCATTATTTTCTTATCCCAGTGGTCATGAAAATGTGTTTCCAAGATGGGCCCTTAGGGACCGTCACCAGCAGGAGCTGCCACCCTGAGCCAGACACAGAACACGGGGAAAACATGAGAAGCAGGAGTCGCCAGCGTGCGTCGGACACGGAACATGAGAAACACGGTGCTGGGCGAGCCACTGCGGAGTGTGAGGCAGTTTATTATCACAGCATGACTCGGCCTCTCCTGACTGATCACCACTACTCATTCGGAAATATATATTTCCAGCTCAATTTCTCTGCTGACAATAAACTCCCATGTATCAATATCCCAATATGGCCTCTACTAAGAGAGCTGTCAGAATGGGGCCTTAGGAATATTTTTCCGACCTGAAGAAATCCAATAAAGCTTAGGTATCACATGAGATTTCTCCTGTACGTTTGCCATTTTGTTTGCACCAGCATTCTCTGAAATCCAGGAGTTTGCTGGTTTACTAAGCAACAGAACACTGAGATGTCGTCTTCAGAAAACAATGTCTTATAAGCAATAAACAATAATTTCCATTTTCCTGTGTCTATTTAGAGATGAATATGACAATTCTTTTCCCTTCAACATGTATCAACGCCGAGGGTACCCTGGATAAATTACATGTTACCTTTCACCCAGTGTAGCTTGCTCAAAACATTCTCCTGAATTTTATTCTTCTAAAACTAGCATTTAACACTCAGAAATATTTAAGTACATATTCAAATTTATACATTCCATTTTCCTCTTAGGTTATGCGTCAATTTATAAGATGTTTAAATACCAAATTTAAGGAAAACCTTCTCCAGAGCTTCACTATCTGCAGCGCTCTGTCTGGAGGCGCGGCACCGTGCACGCCCGGAGCTTCACTATCTGCAGCGCTCTGTCTGGACGCGCGACACTGTGCACGCCCGGAGCTTCACTATCTGCAGCGCTCTGTCTGGACGCGCGACACCGTGCACACCCGGAGCTTCACTATCTGCAGCGTTCTCTCTGGAGGCGCGGCACCATGCACGCCCGGAGCTTCACTATCTGCAGCGCTCTCTCTGGAGGCGCGTCGCTGCTGCACGCCCGGAACTTCACTATCTGCAGCGCTCTCTCTGGAGGCACGGCACCGCGCACGCCTGGAGCTTCCTATCTGCAGCGTTCTCTCCGGAGGCACGGCATCGTGCACGCCCGGAGCTTCACTATCTGCAGCGTTCTCTCCGGAGGCACGGCATCGTGCACGCCCGGAGCTTCACTATCTGCAGCGTTCTCTCTGGAAGCGCGGCACCGTGCACGCCCGGAGCTTCACTATCTGCAGCGTTCTCTCCGGAGGCACGGCATCGTGCACGCCCGGAGCTTCACTATCTGCAGCGCTCTCTCTGGAAGCGCGGCACCGTGCACGCCAAGAGCTTCACTATCTGCAGCGCTCTGTCTGGAGGCGCCGCACCGTGCACGCCAGGAGCTTCACTATCTGCAGTGTTCTCTCTGGAGACGCGGCACCGTGCACGCCCGGAGCTTCACTATCTGCAGCGCTCCGTTTGGAAGCACGACACCGTGCACGCCCGGAGCTTCACTATCTGCAGCGTTCTCCGGAGGCGCGGCGCTGCTGCACGCCCGCAGCTTCACTATCTGCAGTGCTGTCTCTGGAGGTGCAGCACCACTGCACGCCCGGAGCTTCACTATCTGCAGCGTTCTCTCTGGAGGCGCGGCACCGCTGCACGCCCGGAGCTTCACTATCTGCAGCGCTCTCTCTGGAGGCGCCTCGCTGCTGCACACCCGGAGATTCACTATGTGCAGCGCCCTCTCTGGAGTCGCGGCACCGTCCACATCCGGAGCTTCACTATCTGCAGCGCTGTGTCTGGACGCGTGGCACTACTGCACGCCCGGAGCTTCACTATCTGCAGCGCTCTCTCTGGAGGCGCAGCACCGTCCACGCCCGAAGCTTCACTATCTGCAGCGCTCTGAATGGATGCGTGGCGCTACTGCACGCCCGGAGCTTCACTATCTGCAGTGCTCTCTCTGGAGGCGAGGCGCTGCTGCACGCCCGGAGCTTCACTATCTGCAGCGCTCTCTCTGGAAGCGCGGCACCGTGCACGCCCAGAGCTTCACTATCTGCAGCGCTCTGTCTGGCGGCGCCGCACCGTGCATGCCCGGAGCTTCACTATCTGCAGCGTTCTCTCTGGAGGCACGGCACCGTGCAGGCCCGGAGCTTCACTATCTGCAGCGCTCTCTCTGGAGGCGCCGTGCTACTGCACGCCCGGAGATTCACTGTGCAGCGCCCTCTGGAGTCGCGGCACCGTGCATGCCCGGAGCTTCACTATCTGCAGCGCTCCCTCTGGAGGCGGGGCACTGTGCACGCCCGGAGCTTCACTATCTGCAGCGCTCTGTCTGGAGGCGCAACACCGTGCACGCCTAGAGCTTCACTATCTGCAGTGTTCTCCGGAGGCGCGGCGCTGCTGCACGCCTGGAGCTTCACTATCTGCAGTACTCTCCCTGGAGGCGCGGCGCTGCTGCACGCCCGGAGGTTCACTATCTGCAGCACTCTTTCTGGAGGCGCAGCACCGTGCACACCCGGAGCTTCACTATCTGCAGCGCTCTGTCTGGAGGCACGGCGCTGCTCCACGCCCAGAGCTTCACTCTCTGGAGGCGCGGCGCTGCTGCACGCCTGGAGCTTCACTATCCGCAGCGCTCTGTCTGGAGGCGCGGCACTATGCACGCCCGGAGCTTCACTATCTGCAGCGTTCTCTCTGGAGGCGCGGCACCGTGCACGCCCAGAGCTTCACTATCTGCAGCGTTCTGTCTGGAGGCGCGGTGCCACTGCACACCCAGAGCTTCACTATCTGCAGCGCTCTCTCTGGAGGTGCGGCACCGTGCATGCCCAGAGCTTCACTATCTGCAGCGTTCTCTCTGGAGGCGCGGCACCGTGCACACCCGGAGCTTCAGTGTCTGCAGCGCTGTCTCTTGAGGCGCAACACCGTGCACGCCCGGAGCTTCACTGTCTGCAGCGCTCTCTCTGGAGGCGCGGCACCATGCACGCCTGCAGCTTCACTATCTGCAGCGCTTTGTGTGGAGGCGTGGCACCGCTGCACGCCCGGAGCTTCACTGTCTGCAGCACTCTCTCTGGAGGCGCGGCACCGTGCACGCCCGGAGCTTCACTATCTGCAGCGCTCTCTCTGGAGGCGCGGCTCCGTGCACGCCGGGAGCCTCACTGTCTGCAGTGCTCTGTCTGGAGGTGCGGCACCGCAGCACGCCCTGAGCTTTACTATCTGCAGCGCTCTCTCTGGAGGCGCGGCACGCCTACATGCCCTGCAATCTCCCCCGCTCTACAATCAGGAACACACTCTTCTCCCTGGGAGCTGTCTTGTGCATTAGAAATGTAATGCATGTACAGTTTTGGAAAAGTGCGCACCACGTGGTAAGCGCTCTCCAAGCCGGAGCTATAACTGCTACCGCAAATCCCCACTGGGAAGGGAGCACTGAGCATGTGTTAAGCACCAGGAAGATACTAGCCACCGAAAGAACACTTGTACATTAGGTTAAAAAACTAACGTGGTAAACAGCAAGAATTAAATCGAATTCTGCAAAACTCCAAAGATGCCCTTTCAATTATGAGATATATTATGCCAACACTAAGCAAATTTAGAAGGCAATTTTTTAAGAAAGGAGAAGAGAGGAACAGGGAAAAGAAGAGGGAGTGAAAGAATGCAGACACAGTGGAAACTGGAAGAATTTCTAGGCCACAAGGTAGCTAGACAGTACAAAACCTACTGTCTTGCACAAACTAGTTATAACCATTTCTCGACTAGCAATGAGAGTTGGGTTGAAAAATAAACCACTGAAAACCTTTCATTTTGTAGGAAAATAAAAATTACAGGCAGCATTGACTGAGCATCTGTCCCATGGCAAGTTCTTTTCTAAGCAACCCCACACGAATCCAACCCCACTTGAGAGGGAAGGATGAAGATGCTGAGTGAAGCACCAGTGTGCACCAAGGCCTGGGCACGGACTCAGCAGCGAGCTTCCAGGGCTGGATTCCAAAGCACAGTCGCAAAACTAAGAGGCTGGTCCAACCCAGAGTCAGCACCCTGATAAAGAGCTTGATGGGTAGAGGTGGGAAGAAATAATAGAGACTGACTCAAGGAAAAAATGACAGAAAATAAGTTGAATGAAGAAAAAGATGGGCTAAAAAAAAGTCACAGTAAAAGGCAGTGTAGCTTTTAAGATTTTAAATTCATATTGAAAATTAAATTTACCCTCAAACATCATCATAAATGCAAAAGTAAAAAGATTCAGGAAAAAAACTAGAATTTGTAGGTGCTTCGGCCTCCCAAAGTGCTGCGATTACAGGCATGAGCCACCACGCCTGACCACAGAAATAGAATGTTCTAATGCATAGAGGGACTACAGGTGCCCACCACAATGCCTGGCTAATTTTTTCATTTCTAGTAGAGACACTTGGGGAGGCTGGATCTCTTGAGGCCAGCCTGGTCTCAAACTTCTGGCCTCAAGTGATCCAGCCTCCCAAAATGCTGGGATTAGAGGCATGAGCCACCACGCTTGGCCTGTCTTTTCAAAGAATTATTTGATTTCCACTGTGTTGTAATAAGACTTCCAGCAAAAAATAGCAAAAGATAACTTTTACTATTAATTGCCCACAGAGTGAGGCATAAATGCATGTGAAGATTTTTTGTTTCATTTAAATACACACAAATTACATTTTAAATAAAAATGAGGAAAATCAACACTCAGCAAGAGCTTCTCATTAACTGGATGTTAGCACATATTGTGGCTTCATCTCATGTATGGTATCATGATGATAGCAACTACTGATGATTCAGACTTTCTCTTATGATTAAATTTACACACATTAGATGCATAAATAACAATTTTAGAAATATAACCAATTTAGGATATAATCAGTCTTTAAATTTTGGCTTTCAATATGCTTCTTATGAAATGGAAATAAATAAACTGGTTTAATACTATAACATGAAAACTAAAACAATTAATATAGATTCCTTTATTTTAAAATGAACTATCAACATAAAAGAGTGCAAATTGTAAAATAAATAGACTGAAGATAAGAAATTAGACAGCCACAATTAACTGTCAAATTACAGGCAAATTATATATCTAACAATGAAAATTTAAGACACATATAAAACTGATTAGCCAAGCAATGATACTTTTGGAAATTCTTCAGTATGAGAATGTTGTTCTATAAATACAGATAATTCATATCCTAAGTCACCAACATTTTTGAAAGTCTATTTTAAGAAATACATTAAGCCAAAAGAATGAGCTCTTCAGAACTATGCAGACTTTCTTACTGAAAGGAAAAACAAGTTCATCAAAGCAGCTGCTCCTCAATCTAGCCTACCTTATTTTTTGGATTGGATGTGTTCATTACACTTCGAGTTTCTTTTCCAGTATAAATGACAACACCTATTACAGTACCTGCAAAAACATGAAAGTGGTCCTTATAGAAATACTTTAAAGGTGAGTAAAAAATAACACTTTCTAATTAACTGTTTTGATGGAAAGCATTATCACACTATTTTATTTTATATAAATTTATCCAACAGTGCATTTATTTTGGCTAAGTCAAGAAAATCTAATCTCAGCTCTAAAAATGGACTCTGATAAAGTCAAATGATTTGTTAAGCAATACAAATGTACCTACCTATAACATTAGGAAATGTACCAATACTGTTTTCACTGACAACAGAAAGAATGACAATGGTCTTTCACTACTGTCTACCAAAATGGTGGTTCTATCACTGAAGGTTAATTAAGAGGTTAACTGATCAAACTTGTCCGTTGACTTTCAAACAAAGATGGTACCAGTTGAACCAGTTTCTTTTAGTGTATTTCCACTGTAAAGATCAAAGTGTTACTAAGTATCAGTGACAGCCTTTGCTAACATTTCAAAATGTATTCAATTAAAATAGGAATATTACAAAAAACAATATTTGATTTTGCATTTAGAAGCTATCACTCTCTTTTATACATAAAAAGATACAGTAATTTTTAAACTTAAAAGAATAAAATACTCTTGAAATGACCCAGAGATTGCAAAGGCTAAAGGGCACTTATTTCTAAAATGTCAGTATTAAAAACCTAAGTCTCTTTCTGAAACTGCAGCCATATATAATTTATATTCCTAACTGTCATCCTTAACTTTTTGTAAATTTTGAAGGTGAGAACACAAGGTGAGAAAGTATACACACATAATACTCAGTGCAATTATCATTACAGAATTAACTATAATAATTATACAAAAACCCTTTGATGTCACGTTAACATGTAAAATTTAGAGCATCATAAGACAGGCTCTTTGAAGTAAAGATGATTGATACGAACTCTCTCAGCTTTCTGTGAACCTTGATATGTTACATATTATACATCACATAGCTTACACCTTCCTCTCTAGAAAATCTCGGAAGGAGGAAGACTTAAGTATTCCCCAGCAGTGGTAGGTGCAGAGATTATATATATTTCTCTTTTGATTGTCACTGAGAAAGTGTGAGGCTTCAGCTTGTGAAAGTTCATGAAGGCATGGCCAGCTCACACTTTGAATACAAGCTCCCCAATGCACAAATGCCATCCTATTATTATCCACACCAACTTCTGAGATTAGACTATACTTACTATGCAGAGAAATACCAAATATATAATAATACAACAGTACTATAAAAAGCTTTCAAAAAAGAAATCATAGAATTACTTTATATCAGTGAAGCTAAATATTAAATATCATCTGATCAGAATTTTCTGTTTCGTGAATTTAGTTTAACTTAATCAAAATATAAATATCCCGCTAATTATCACAATGAAGTAACAAGGCAAACTGCAAAATTAATTTTTTTTTTAACATTAACAGAATGAACAAATCTCAGAGAAGCCTTTTCAAGAATTAATCAAGCTAGAAAACCTTGACCTAAAAGCAGATTGATGAACAAAGTGGATTCTAGAGTGGCTTTACAATTTCCAGTACCAAAGTTAAATGTGATAAATGACAAGGCATACATAACAAATTTTTAACAGAGGTCCTGATACAATATTTCTGTAGTCTGTTAAGGTTTGCTAAAGGCTCTCGTAAGTATTCTCTCACTTGATTCTCAGGAAAAATGAATACTCGAATAAATGAATTTTTCTGTCATGCTTTTTAATATCTGACATAACTAGAATCAGTACAGAAATATTTGGAACATGTTCCATTCTCATAGACTAAAAGATTGAGTAAAACCTGTATACAAGGCAAAAAGAACAGAGGAAAGGAGGTTAACCACTGATTGTGAAAACGCGACACGAAAGGGCAATAAAATATGACAAACTCATTTTGTGTTGCGTAAGAGGAAGCTGAACACGACAAATATAAAATGTGACTAAGATTTCTCAGTAAATAAAATACATGAACGAGAATTCCAAAACTTTAACCCACATTTTCAGTGTCAAATTAAGATCTACCTCCCTCACAATGGGCTCCAACTGGAGAAACTTCTACATCAGAAAGACCTGAGTTCAGGACTATGTTGATAATTAAAACCACAACCGGTCAGGAGCGGTGGCTCACGCCTGTAATCCCAACGCTTTGGGAGGCCAAGGTGGATGGACCACGAGGTCAGGAGTTTGAGACCAGTCTGGCCAACATGGTGAAACCCCATCTCTACTAAAAATACACAAAATTAGCCAGGCGTGGTGGCGGGTGCCTGTAATCTCAGCTACTCAGGAGGCTGAGGCAGAAGAACTGCTTGAACCCGGGAGGCAGAGGTTGCAGTGAGCTGAGACGGAGCCACTGCACTCCAGCCTGGGCAACAGAGCGAGACTCAGTCTCAGCGGGGAGACCACAACCACAACAGCAAACCAGTTCTTAACAGGACCCTAGAAATACTGGTGGTCCAGTATTCATAACAAAATCAAAAATTTAACTCCATTTATTGCAGTAAAACATGTTAAAAGATTTAGGAGCACTTAATCTTCAAAGCCAGTGATTACATTTGCCTGATCCATACTGTACACTTCAAATTTACTACAGTTAAAAATGAATATAAAATATTCAGATGCTTTGGGTCCAAAAAAGGAGGTATAAAATATGACCACGCTTACTCCTGTGCTCCACAGACCCTGTGACTAGGGCTCTTGAGACTCAGCCTGCTTCTAAAGCTTCTAAACGAGCTACTATGTGGTTCAAGTCTGCAAGGCATTCTACAAGTCCAATTCTACGTCCAACTTCTGTTCAATCACAATTTCACATGAGTGGGATAACAGTTACTTTCTTAGTTATTATGTAACCTCCTTGCTGCATGCCATATAGAAAATTTCATGCAAAATTATACCACCTTTTAATTGACAGTACACTTGTATTTTAAGCAAACAACTTTCATGATGCAAAGCAAGAGAAAGCATGCTAACAAGGTCAAATTTTGTAGAGAAAGATCCTCTCCTTTATATAAACATTTCTAATTTATATCACAAAACATAATCCAGCACTTTAAAACAAGAGTCCACTTAATATTTCAAATGATCAGCCTATTGCAACACTTTTAGTTGCTATTTGTAAACACTGATATATTTAATTTTCAGATAAACCAATCCTCACAAATTCAAATTAAGATGATCCACAGAAAATTATATAAAAACACAAAATATAAAACCTAGACCACTTTAACAAAACAATTAATGGCCTTAAGCTATTAAATCAAAACAATGTGAAATGCTTACTAAAAAAAAAAGTAAATACATACTTCACATGTGTCTAATGAGACACAGAGGTATGAACAAATCCATGTATTTGTTGACTATCTATTATACAACACAAACCTGCTAGATAACGTTAGCAAAAGCAGGCAGGGCCACACACCAGCTTCTGACACACTTCAATTTATAGACGCCCTCCAGGAGCCAACTGCCACAGAACCTCAGCGTGCACTGCTCCCTGAGGCAGGCGTTCCTGGGCTGACCCGATAGCAAGGCAGACACTGAGACGGCACACACAACTCCTACCACACACTGAGTGCAGGAAAACTGATGATAAGTGTGAACTGGGTCCCAGGATGTAAAAAATCTAGACCAAGACTGGCATACAGAGTACAAAGGAGACCCCCAACAAGAGGTCTAGAGTCCACACAGCCGAGAGACAGACATCAGGCCTAGACTCCACAGAGCCAGGACACAGAGACACAGGAGACCCACACCCAGGACACAGAGACACACGAGACCCACAGCCAGGCCTCGAGTCCACACAGCCAGGACACAATAAACAGGAGACCCACACCCAGGCCTAGAGTCCACACAGCCAGGACACAGAGACACAGGAGAGACACACCCAGGCCTACAGTCCACACAGCCAGGACAGAGAGACACAGGAGACATACACCCAGGCCTAGAGTCCACACAGCTAGGACACAGAGACACAGGAGACCCACACCCAGGACACAGAGACACAGGAGACCCACACCCAGGCCTCGAGTCCACACAGGTAGGACACAATAAACACAGGAGACTCACACCCAGGCCTAGAGTCCACACAGCCAGGACACAGAGACACAGGAGACCCAGACCCAGGCCTAGAGTCCACACAGCCAGGACACAGAGACACAGGAGACCCACACCCAGGCCTACAGTCCACACAGCCAGGACACAGAGACACAGGAGAC
>PVKV010019315.1:0-42556 GCA_004027835.1 Alouatta palliata
TCAAGGAGAACTACAAACCGCTGCTCAATGAAATAAGAGAGGACACAAACAGATGGAGAAACATTCCATGTTCATGGCTAGGAAGAATCAATATCGTGAAAATGGCCATACTGCCCAAAGTAATTTACAGATTCAACGCTATCCCTATCAAGCTACCAATGACCTTCTTCGCAGAACTGGAAAAAACCACCTTAAACTTTATATGGAACCAAAAGAGAGCCCGCATAGCCAAGAATTTTTATATATTTTTTAATTTTTGTAAGCAATTATGAAAATAGCTACATTTAAAAAAATTCATATCCATCAGGTTGCAATAATTTCATTAGTATTATTTAAATTAAAAATTCAGGAAATGTTTGATGATATCTACACTACTGAATAAACTGAAGATGTCAAAGCATTTGCAAATAACTTGTATGGTTTCTCAGTTACTTAAAATCTTTTTTGAAAAATTGGATTTGAGACCTAAGAAATGTTTTTAAATTCCATTTACTTTATAATACCCATTTAGTTAAATAGAGGCAATCCCAATCCCACAACAGCGTGTGGCCTATAGAAAAAGTTTGTACTGCAAATCTATTTTGTTATGTACAGTAAAACAAGTTTTGCAATATAATTTAAAATTTCTACTTTATCGGGTGAATATATTTTTACAATATCACCAAATTTGAAGAGTGTAAGAATGGTAAATATTTATTTTGTCTTTTTTTTTTTTTTTTTTTTTTTTTTTTTGTAGAGACAGCGTCTCACCATGTTGCCCCAGCTGGTCTTGAACTCCTAAGCTCAAAGAATTTTCCTACCTGGGCTCTCCAAAGTATTGGAATTTCAGATGTGAGCCACCACACACAGAGTGTTTTGTCTTTTAAACTCTATATAAGTAGTCTCTCATGAAGCAGGTGACATTAGACTTTGCTATAGGTAAGAAATTATAAGTAGGACTCAAAGACCATATATGATGATCCTGTTTTGGAAATACAAGGAAACAATAGCTTTATGTATTTTTCAAGAAGATTAAAAGACAAATCACAAGGTTTTTAATAAACTGACACCATTTTTATTTTTTACCAAACAAAATCACAGATTTTATAAAAATATTATTAAAATTTTTTAGATGTAAAATTATGAAAACAAAAAGGTTCTCTCTCTCCAGATAATCACATTATCTTAAAAACATGAAAATGTTTAAAATTCAAATATATTAAATATATAAAATAAAAAAGAAAATTTCATATTCCCTTCCACAATATTTTCTCCCACTTGTTTGATATACCTACTCGAAAAAATATTGAGCATTCGACAAAAATAAGTAAACATGTCAGTTCATATCTTTATGATATGAAAAATTACATTTTTATGCAAGTTATTCTTGTAGTATAAAATTTACTGTAACATTTTCCATCTATTTCTTCTTTATAATACGCCATGATGATATGTTTTTGTATCATTACAAAATTATCTAACACTTCATTATAAATAACTGTATTATGCACATATATATAGGCACAGAGAAATTCACCAGAATTTTAAACATAATGTCTGCTTATTTAATTTTATATTGTTACATTTATTTTGCTACTAATGCAATATTGCAAGCCATATCATTGCTTATGAAACCATATTTTTGTAAGTATAACCCTGTAGCAAATTATTATATGTGAAACATATTGCTTATAATGTAAGTGTGATTTCAATTTGTATCTAAATTGTTAGTTACGCCCCTGAAGGGATTTGGATTTAAATAAATTTGCTCTCTAACTTTCTTCCTCTTTCTGTGTTCTCTCTTCTTCTTCTCATTTTATCTTTCAAGAAAAAAATTGTTTTCTTTGTTACTACTTTTCTTTGTACTACTTCCCTTCTTCCTTTCTTTGCTGTCATTAATTTGCTGATTCTCCTTTGTGGCTTTTGGACTTTGTGTTCTGATTAAAAGGATTCCCCACTCAAGATCTTAATACAACAAGACTTTTTTTTTCTCTTTTTTACCTAAAACAATGTTGTTCAATAAAACATTCTGTGAGTCACTCATATATTTTTAAATTTTCTAGTAATCACATTAAAAAAGTAAAAAGAAACAGGTAAAGTTAATTTTAATAATATATTTTATTTAACTAAATATATCAAAAATAAACCTATAATCAATATAAAAATAATAATGAAATATCTTACATTATTTTTATGCATATGTTTTCTAAATACAATATAGCTCAAGTTACAGATAAGTTTTCATTGGAAATGCTAGATCTCTATTTAAATTTTATAAAATGTACTGTTTAAAATACAGATTCACATATCTAGTTTTTCCAATCACACCTAAATGTTTTCCAATAACTGAATTGAATATGTTTTACATTTAAATGTAAGTTAAATCAAATTAAATTTGTTCATTTTCACTAGCTATATTTCAAGTTTTCAATAGCCACATGAGGCTAGTGACTACCATATTGGACAGCAGAATTCTAAAATTATTTTGTTTGGATTGTTTATTCATCCATCTCAATGAATTTAGTATGCAGTTTGATTTTTCCCCCAGAGAATTAAGCATTATTAAAATAAATATAACATTTTAAAAATAAAACAAAGTTTTTCTTTTCTACACTAAACTGAAATGCTATCTTTATTGTGAACAAAATCCTTAAATTCTAGGTCTACATCTGGATTTTCCTTTAAGTTTCATAAAATTGCTTGACTATTTTTTTCCTCCTGGATTCTGTTATTTCTTAATTAATCGGATGGTACTCATTTAAGCCTTCTTTTTTATTTAAAGAACTATGATTATAAATTCTCCCTAAAGTACTCTGAAGAATGGAAACGTTTTTCATGCTGGCTGACATTAAATTTTAATACTGCCAGAGTTGATGAAACTGTAATTAACCAACTATTAATTTCTGTCACATTCATTGAGAATTTTGGCTTTACTTCTTTAATTGTGTTTTATTAGCTGTATGTTTCCCTCTTACAGGAATCAGATCTATCGTTAAATTCTTCAGTGGTAGAGAATGCTGAATTAAAGTCATTTATCCTCTCTTACTCATTATATGGTGGAAAGCTTTGCAGCACAACTGAGAAAGTTGTGCTGCAGATAAAGTGTTTATCTGCTTTCCTCTTTTTCACTACTGTAAAATATTTTTCATAAAAATTAAATGACCAATCAGAATATAAAAATTGGGTGCAGAACTTTATCCACTGTGTGTAATTCAATACTGCCTTTTCTATAGCTTTATCTTTAGGCTTATGGATATTCCCGAGTGATGGTTGTAGATTCCTGTAGGGGCAATGCTAATACTATAATCTCTCCAGTAGAATCCAAGTATTTTAGCTTGACTTTAATAAGGAAGTGGAGCATCTTTCTTTAATTTCTTTCACTCTTCAATTTTAATTCATTCAGTCTCAGTTTTGAGTTTTAGATGCAGAAGAAAATAATTTAATCCCCATTCTTTCCCATGAGTTTCAAACTGATTTTAGCTGCCTTCATAGTCAACATAAATATGAATTCTACCACAGGATGAGTGTGCTGTTGCAGGGCAGACTCTGTAACACCAATATCTGTGGTCATGGGAGATATAACTCTTCAAAATGGTTTTATTTGTATAATGTAAGTTATTCTGGTTGTTTTGTTCTCACTTTAAGATTCATTTTAATAGCGCGTCACATTAAAAGAGCATTTAATCAACTGCAAAAGGATTTGAAAACTGGCACAAAATAAGGGTGCCCTCTCTCACAATTTCTATTCAATATAGTATTGGATGTTCTGGCCAGACCAATCAGACAAGTTAAAGAAATACAGGGTATTCAACTAGGAAAAGAGGAAGTCAAATTGTCTCTATTTGCAGATGACATGATTGTATATTTAGAAGACTCCATCGTCTCAGCCCAAAATCTCTTTAAGCTAATAAGCAACTTCAGCAACGTCTCAGAATACAAAATCAATGTACGTAAATCATAAGCATTCCTATACACCAATAACAGACAAACAGAGACCCAAATCATGAGCAGAGTCTCATTCACAATTGCTACAAAGAGAATAAAAAACCTAGGAATACAACTAACAAGGAACACAAAGGATCTCTTCAAGGAAAAATACCAACCACTGCTCAAGGAAATGAGAGAGGACACAAACAGATAGAAAAACATTCCATGCTCACGGTTAGGAAGAATCAATATTGTGAAAATGGCCATACTGCCCAAAGTAATTTATAGATTCAATGCTATCCCCATCAAGCTACCATTGACCTTCTTTACAGAACTGGAAAAAAAAAAAAAAAACTTTAACTTCATATGGAATCAAAAAAGAGCCAGCATAGCCAAGACAATCCTAAGCAAATAGAACAAAGTTTGAGGCATCACGCTACCTGACGTCAAACTCTACTACAAGGCTACAGTAATCAAAACAGCATGGTGCTGGTGCCAAAACAGAGATATAGACCAATAGAACAGAACAGAGGCCTCAGAGGCAATGCCACACATCTACAATCATCTGATCTTTGACAAACCTGACAAAAACAAGCAATGAGGAAAGGATTTCCTGTTTAATAAATGGTGTTGGGAAAACTGGCTAGCCATATGCAGAAAGCTTAAACTGGATCCCTTTCTTACACCTTATACAATAATTAACTCAAGATCAATTAAAGATTTAAACATAAGACCTAACACCATAAAAACCTAGGCAATGCCATTCAGGACATAGACATAAGCAAGCACTTCATGACTAAAACAACAAAAGCAACGGCAACAAAAGCCAAAATAGACAAATGGGATCTAATTAAGAGCTTGTGCGCAGCAAAAGAAGCAGTCATTAGAGTGAATTGGCAATCAACAGAATGGGAAAAAAAATTTTGCAAGCTACCCATCTGACAAAGGGCTAATAACCAGAATCTACAAAGAACTTAAACAAATTTACAAGAAAAAACAAACAACCTCATCAAAAAGTGGGCAAAGATTATGAACAGACACTTCTCAAAAGAAGACATTTATGCAGCCATCAACTGCATGAAAAAAAAAACCCATCATCACTTCTCATTAGAGAAATGCAAATCAAAACCACAATGAGATACCATCTCATTCCAGTTAGAATAGTGATCATTAAATATCAGGAGAAAACAGATGCTGGAGAGGGTGTGGAGAAGTAGGAATGCTTTTACACTGTTGGTGGTAGTGTAAATTAGTTCAACCATTGTGGAAGAAAGTGTGGCGGTCCCTCAAGGATCTAGAAATAGAAATACCATTTGACTGATTAATCCCATTACTGGGTATATACCCAAAGGATTATAAAACAGTCAGCTATAAAGACATATGCACATGTATATTCATTGTGGCACTGTTTACAATAGCAAAGACTTGGAACCAACTCAAATGCCCATCAGTGATAGACTGGATAAAGAAAATGTGGCACATAGACACCATGGAATACTAAGCAGCCATAAAAAAGGGTAAGTTAATGTCCTTTCCAGGGACATAGATGAAGCTGGAAACCATCATTCTCGGCAAACTAACACAAGAACAGAAAACCAAATACCGCATGTCTCACTCATAAGTGGGTGTTGAACAATGAGAACACATGGACACGTGGAGGGGAACATCACACACCAGGGGCCTGTTGGGGTGTTGGGGAGCTAGGGAAAGGATAGGAGGGGGTGAGGGCACTGGGGAGGGATAATATTAGGAGAAATACCTAATGTAGATGACGAGGGGATGGATGCCGCAAACCACCATGGCATGTCTATACCTATGTAACAATCCTATGTGATCTGCCCATGTACCCCAGAACTTTAAGTTTAATAATAATAATAATAAATGTAAGTTTTATGCAAGTTTTTTGAGAAGGAAGCCTGGATATCAGTGGAATTTCATCTTTATACATAGCACTGTATTCTAAAATTCATCTTTGAGCAGATTTTCCCTCAAAACCCCTCTCATCCTAGGGGCTACTCTAAGACATTATGTAGCTGAAATTCCAATGTTTTCAATTCCCTCCTTTTGCTCTGCAGATAGCCTCTTTTTGAAAAGAAAAAAAAAAAAAAGACTTGTTTTTTTAAGTAAATCAAATTTGCTTTTCTTTCCTTATTCTGCTTTTTTATTACTTCTTTTTTATATCAGCCAAAGGAACCAGAACCATTCAGAAAAAAAGAGAGAAAAAGGATATTCTGAATGCATGTATAGACTATTTTTTATATTATACTTACAAATATATATATGATGTGAACTTCCTTTTCTAAAAATCACTAAGTTGGTCACATAAAAATTTACCAAATTATTCTCCTTTCAAAAACTCTATTTTCCTATCGATTTACATATATGCTGTCTATAAATGTCAGGGATCTCTTCTCATATTTATCATTATTCACTAAATTATTGGATTAAGATAACAAAATATTGTCTAACCATACATAGTCTTCCCCACAAAAACTGAATACTCTCTTTTAATGTTTTAGTAAATATGTCTTCTAAATATATAAAATGTCCAAGAATGGAACACTTTTTGCAAATTTAGTAAATGTTAATGTAATACTAAAGATATATGTGTGTATATGTACATATATATGAGAGAGAGTATTTGATATTGGGGAGGTCACCCTTTGTTATTTATCCAAATTCTGAATAAATTATTTACATTCGTAAAACACACCTAAGGTTAACTTTTTGTGTGTGTTTAGATAAAATCTCAGAATCTAGCATTTGTAAAGATACTAGCATTTGTAAAGAAAAGAAGATCCAGCATTTGTAAAGTCCTGGAAAAGGGAGCTCCCACCATTTCCAAGTTTGTTCTAATATTTTTACTATTACCAAGAAAGGATGATTTGAAGGAGAAATTCTTCTTCACCACATATCTAGAAAAAAAGTACATTACACTTGGATCTACCTTCCCATTACTCAGAACTAAGAAAAGATACACTAAGCGGGGTCACCCAAACAGTTCCTGAAATGCAAAACTGTTTTGTTGTGTAATAGGATCTGAATTCATGCTATAGGTTATTTAAAAATTATATATCTACTCATAATACTTTAAATGCAATCCTTTACATACAATCGTAATTATAAATTATGACTACTTCCACAAATTATTTGGAAAAAATTCAGGTACAGACATATGATACTTACAGTAAACTCTACACAAATAGAAGAATTGAGAATAGGATGATTCGGAAGTTTCGGTAAACATAACATTTGAAGAAATATCTGACAATAAAACTCCATTCTTGGTGTTTTAAGCAAGTTATGGCACCATGGTAATGCTGGACATAGCAAATGTCTTGAATATATGACATAACACTTTGTCACTACTATATCCCCAGAAAATGGAAGTTATTGTTATATTTGAGTTATATTTGAACAATAATAATGTTCCACATTCTACATATCCTAAAATAGCATTAACTTCAAACAATGGCCATATTTTCAAAGAAATGTGAGAACATAGCCTGCCTTAACATTGCAGACAGAAATTTAAAATATGATTATGTGTAATTCAGTCAATCTTAGATATGGTATTGCACAGCAAGAATAATGATGGACATAGGGAGGGGAACATCACACACTGGGGTCTGTTGGGGGCTGGGGGCCGAGGGGAGGGATAGCAGGAGGTGTGGAGATTGCGGAGGGATAACATTAGGAGAAATTCCTAATGTAGGTGATGGGGGATGGAGGCAGTAAACTACCGTAGCATGTGTATACCTGTGTAACACTCCTGCAAGATCTGCACATGTACCCCAGAACTTAAAGTATAATAATAATAATAATAATAAAACATTTAGTGGAGAGAATGATGCAGAATGAATTTTTCGTGATGACTACTGACAAGGCCAAAAACAAATCTTTCCCCTGTTTCTTAAACCTGTTGATAAATTACAGATACAGACCTGTTTTGTTTTTTTCTCACACCATTGTAAAGACAGAACTGAAACTGGGAAGTTATTTTAAAATCAGGCTTAATTGGCTCACAGTTCCTCAGGTTATACAAGCTTCTGTTTCTAGTTAGGCCTCAGGAAACTTCCAATTCAGGCAGAAGGTGAAGGGGAAGCAGTCACAGTCTTCATATGGCCAACAGGAGAGAAAGAGCAAAAGGCAAGGTGCCACACACTCTTAAATGGCTAGATCTGGTGAGAACTCTGTCATGAGTCAGCACTAGGTGGATGGTGCTAAACTGTTAGAAACCACTCCCATGATCCAATCACCTCTCACCCAGCCCCACCTCCAACACCTGGGATTACAATTCAACATGATATTTGGGTGGGGGACACAGAGCTAAACTATATTAGCACCTAACCAACTTTACTATTCTTTGTCTCATGAGTAATTAACTAAGATTAAAGCTCTTTATACCTCTGATACTAACTAGGCATAGAAATAAACATTTACTGTTAATACAACTGACAAATTTACCCTGCTTACAAAACAGCATGAAAATTACTGTAGTATTAAACTCTTTACAATATGAAGTACACATATAGATTTTGTTTACCTCATTATTTGCTTTTTCTTTTTAGCTACTTCTTTAGTGTCCTTTTTTTGGTTAGAGAATTGGACTCCTGTACAAAACAAACACTTCATTGACAACTTGTTCACTCCTCCCTGTAAAAGTATCAAAGGCAAAACCATTCTGTTGAGATACTTTGATGTTCAAAAATGTTCTGATGTCCCTATTGCAATAGTCCATATAAAATGATTTCCTTGATTGTCTTGTAAATTTTTTCTTCACAAGTACTGAGTAATTTTATCAATATTCTGAGCAGATAAAAGAATAGTGAATGACATTTAAACTGTAGCAAGTGATTGAAAGATGAAAACAATATGGAAGACACAGATAAACACCAAACACACTTTTCATTGTCTATTAGCAATTAGCGTTTAGGTAGTGAAAAATTCTAGATAGAAAGCATTGTGAGAGCTTAAGAGAGTATAAATTTGGTCACCAGTAGCTGGGAAGGGTAGTTGGGAAGGGAAGAAGTAGAGAGTATTAATGGTTTCAAAAACATAGTCAGATAGAATGAATGATATCTAGTATTTAACAGTACAACAGAGTGACTCTAGTCAATAATAACTTATTGTATATTTTAAAATAACTAAATGAGTAAAATGTGAATGTCTCTAACACAAAGAAATGATAAATGCTTGGGGTGATGAGTACCCCAGTTTTGCTGATGTGATTGTTACACATTATGTGCCTGTATCAAAACATCACATATGTCCCACAAATATAAGCACCTATATGTGCCCATAATAATTAAACATTTTAAGAAAAGCATTTATGTATGATAATTTGAAGTGTATAAGGAGACAAGTTTTAATAAATAATACCTAGAGAAATTATGCCTAGAAATAAAGGGAGAATTTTTTTTGTCTGTGGAAAGAAAAAAGTTTCAGGCTTAATTATCACATAATCTTCTGTAAACCAGATTATTTCTTAACACCTGTTGAATCTTATGACTGTCATTTTAAATAATATATCTCATAATTAAAAGACATGTAGAATTTACCAAAAATCTCAAAATGATGTGAAATCAAAGAAAGCACAAAAAAGGCATAGCTAAACTTAGAATTACAAAAATGATATTGAAAAATATTATAATAGTAAGCCATTTACAATCTGAAATACATATATGTATTTTATTTACCTCATTATTTGCCTTTTGCTTTTTTAGGTTTTTAAATTATTTTTAAAACATTTTGTGTGCTTGTTTCACATTGCATGCTTTTTCTTTTTGGCAACATTGTTGGTGTTTTGTTAAGAGGATTGGACTCAATATTTACAGTACAGCTCATCATTTTTTAAAAAACATTTTCTAGTTCTTGTTCTGTTGACATCCAAAGCAGCACAGAAGACGCTAGCTCAAACTTCCCCAGTTATTCTTCGTTCGCCACTGCATATCTGACAAAATGTAGGGATAACTCACGATTGAACTTCTATTCTTTTGTAATATATGTATAAAGACAACAATTGTTAAATTCTTAAATATTTGAAAAATTTTAAAGATCATAAAAAACAAGACAAGACCTAGACACCATGACAGATAGAAAGAGATAAAGGAGAAATGTCTGAAATTTAGTTGATAGTAATATACAAAATTTGATTTGTTTGTTTTGATAAATTTGCTATGGTTCTGTAACATGTTAACATTGGCAGAATCTGGAAAGAGGTCATAACAAGGATTCTTTATGCTATCTTTGTCACTTTTTGAACTTTTTCTAACATTATTTCAAAATAAAAGTTAAAACAACAAATTAGCTATGATATAGAGGCACCTATCAAGTTATTACTCTCCAAGCCAGGAGTTCACCAAGGTACCTTGTGTTGAGACTGCCTAAAAGTACATCACTGTGTTTATTGGGAGGATTGTAATTTGAACTGAATGATGTCATAGTGCTCCAAAAGTTTGAGATTAAGGAAGTGATACATGCCTGTATATTTCACTCTGATTATTATTGTGGTCTAGGCTGATGTTAATTGCCCATCTTTCCCACCCTAATTATCACTCTGCTCTAGTGAAGACATTTATTTCAAGAGTAATGTTGTGAGCCCTCTCTCTGAATCTGATTTCACTCTGCTCTACTAAAGACATTCACTTTCCTATAAATAGATTATAATCTGAAGAATATATATAATTGCTTACCTTAGAGAGAAATAGTTTATTACTTCTATTCCCTGTATCATCCTGCATTTAATCACCTCCCATACTCTCTTACGAATAACCCTGCAACCTAAGGATAATATAGTTTTTCTTTATGTCATCTAAACAAAGTTTGTTTTCCCACATATTCAGCTAATGGCAATGTGAGATTCAGTGTAATTGGAAGGTATTTAAAATAGCTGAAAATCCATTTATAGTGTTGTCTGATTCATAGACCATGAAAATTAATATGTTATTTATGTTCTGCACAGCTGTCTTTAGTGCTGGATGTTAAAGGGCTTGAGAAGGGAAAGGACATTGAAAGGAATTATATTTTCAAGTTAGAAGAAAGATGGCATGTAAAGAAGCATTAAAAATTCCTAGATGTACTTTTGGATTTGCTAATTGTTTTCAAAGATTTACATAGTATCTAGAGAAATATAAAGTTATGAGCAATAATACATTTTTAAGTAATTTAAAAAATTGATTTGGATCAGTGGCACTTATTCACCAGTATGGATATTATTGACTTTATGTAAGAGCAATAAATATTTTTTATTTAAATTAAAATGGTGCATTGCATTACTTGTATCTGCATTTACCCACAAGCCTACAAATGCATGATTTTATACTTGCAGATAAATAGAAAAGGGAAGAGACAATGCCAGAAACAGTTGTTTTCATGGCAGTGTTTTTGAAAATTAAAAGTTATTTCAAATACAAGCCATATCAACATTTAATTCAAAGAAAATTATAAAGAGAATTAATAATCTCTTAAATCTTTTTTAGATACCAAAATCTGTCTTCATTTATTTGATTAATATACTCAACATAACAGTTATTTTCTTTTTCATGAACCACAATTCCCCTTTAAAAAGATGCATATATATATTCTATATGAATATAATAAATGTACTCTTCATATATTAGAATACAATGATTGCATAACTTCTTCAGATTATAAAATTATGCATTAATATTTTACTGATTGTTTATTAAAAGATAATAATCACTTAGGAAATTGAACAATGTTATGCTTTTATAATTGTTTATAGTGAAAAAACTGATAATTGAAAAGATAATGGAGGTACAGATTGCAGGAATTCTCTAACAAGGGTGATGTAATTATAGCTTAAGAGAAAGAGAGAGACGGAGTGATAGACCATTTTCATCTTTGGGAAAATCTAAATGTTACAATGTTTCTTATATGTCTATCCAAAACAGAGTTTTTAAAAATAATGTTTAATCATTAATCCTTGTTACTCTATGGAGCAACAAAAAGTAAGACAAAAGCTAGTATGAGCTCAAGACATTTAAGAGTCCATATAACATTCTCTTTGTTGATTAAAAGAATAAAAAATTTCAAGTATAGTTTCTTTAGACTTTGTCTATCCTGTTCACTTTCCTTACAGGTATTCTGACTATTACTCCTCATTAAGATCTGGATTTCTGAACTAAATGCAACATAGGGTTTGATAAAGTCTATAAAATGGATCTATCCTTTATTCTGGATTCTGGTAATGCAGACCAAATCTTAGTAGCTTTTCTGTACACAAATGTCCTAGTATTTTAACTATTTGTTAAAATAGTCAAAGGTAAAAACTAAATTTTATAAATTTCATCCTGACTTGTTATGTAGATAATTAATCCTTAACATTCACACTCATATCTCTTAAATTAACCAATCCCATGTGTTTCTAGAATAGGAAAATTGTAAGAAAGATGTTACTGTATAATTACATGATGAAGATTGGTACTTAAGTGTTGAAACCATATCTATGAACCAAATATTCTATGTGAGTGAAACTGAGGGTCAATTTTCAAATCCTGGGTGTTAGGCATTTCTTGGAAAGATTGCAGCAAGCATTTATTTATTGCCTACTATGTGACATACATTGCGCTAGGTACTGTGGATTTAATAATGAATAAAACTATGCAGGATTATGTCTTTAAAGGTTTCTACAGTTATCTGGCAGAAAATAGCACTGTTATTACAAAAATCGCAATTGTTAAAATTATATGGAAAACTTGGTGGATAGTTTTCAATAATTTAGTTACAGAAATTTTCAAAAAAATATAACTACTTAAAAAGGAAGAAAAAATCAAATATTTACAAAGAAATTCAACAAAATATGTTTAAGACCTAGACACAGACCAATCTAAAATATATTTTGAAAAATTAATGATCTAAATGAATGGAAAACTATAGCAAGTTCATGGTTGAACACTGAATATTTTATAAATTTTATTTCTTTCCAAAGTGATCTGTAGATTTAGTGTTATCCCATTTTAAATCTTCACTCATTTTAGTAGATTTTGGCCAAGCCCCAGGTGGGACTGTGAACTACTAAAGAAGTAATGCTCTTTTCCATAAATTTTTCTAGCATAACTGATTAGCTATTTGAAAGAAAAAAAAAAACAAGAAAAGTAACCCAATGAAACTTCACAACAAAAACAAAAAAAAGTCTAATCAAAGAGACTGTGTAGCTAAAGGCCTAACAAGAAATTTCTAGAAGGTATCATAGTAAAATAGAATACTTCTCTGACCACAGGGAGGTTTTGTTTTTTATTTTTACTATTTATTCCTATGTAGTATTGTCAAATTTAGTATACAAAATGCATGAAACTCAGTTAAATGCAAATTTTGGATGAACAATGAACACTTTTTAAATAAAGGCATGTATGCAATATTTATGACATAAATATACTAATTTTTTTTTGGTTGTTTACCTGAAATTTCCATTTGACTGGGTATCTTGTGTTTTACCTGGCAAATCTTTTTCTTGGTAGATATGTAACATAAAAATGCATGTGTGTGCCAAAGAAAAGTACAATAATGTTCATAACAGTATTAATTGTAGAAGTTCCAAACTTGATACAATTTAAATGTCTATCATCAGTAGAATGGTTAAAAATTATAGTATATGCATATAATAGAATACTTTAAGTGAATTCAATACAGCTAAAGCAAATAAAAATGCTGACACAGAAGAATACCTATTATATGATTACATTTATACAAAGTTCAAGAACAACAGAAAGTATGATACTAAAAGTTAGTGTCAGGATTACCGTTAGGAGAGTGGGGAAATGTTTTATAGTTTTTTTTCTATATTTCCTTATTTTTATTATACTTTAAGTTCTGGGGTACATGTGCAGAACGTGTAGGTTTGTTACATGGGTATACACATGCCATGGTGAAGACCTTTCACTTTTTTAGTTAAGCTAATTTCTAGAGATTTAATTGTATATGTGGCTATGAAAAATGAGATTACATTTTTATTTCTTTTTCACATTGTGCATTGTTATATAGAATCGTTATTAATTTTTGTATGTTGTTTTGTATTCTGCAATATTACTGAATTTATCAGTTCTAACAGTTTTTTGGTTGAGTCTTCAGGTTTTTCCAAATATAAGATCATATTATCTGCAACCAAGGATAATTTGATTTCTTCCTTTTTAATTTGGATGCTCATTATATCTTTCTCTTGTCTGATTGCTTTAGGTAGGACTTCCAGTACCACATTGAATAACAGTGATGAAAGTGATTATCTTTGTCATGTTTTAGATCTTAGAGTCAAAGTTTTCAGATTTTCCCAATTTAGTAGGATACTAGTTGTGTGTCTGTCAAATACAGCTTTTATTATGCTGAGGTATGTTTTTTCTGTCTCCAGTTTTTTCAGGGTTTTTGTAATGAAGGGATGTTGAATTTTATCAAATACTTTTTTAGCATGAATTAAAATGATCAAACAGTTTTCATCCTTCATTCTGTTGATATCATGTATCTCATAGATTGCTTTGCATACATCTAACCATCCTTGCATCACAGGAATAAATCCCACTTGGTCATGATGAATGATCCTTCTAATGTATTGCTGAATTCAGTTTGTTAGTATTTTGCTGAGGATTTTTGCACCAATAATCATCAGAGACATTGATCTGTAGTTTTCTTTCTTTTTTTTTTTAATGTGTCTGTGTAGTTTTGATTATCAGTGTAGTACTGACATTGTAGAATGCATATGGAAGTATTCCTTCCTCCTCTATTTTTTGGAATAGTTTCGGTAAAATTGATGTTGATTCTTTTTTTAAATATCTGGAAAGATTCAGCCATGAAACCATCACAGAGACTTTTTATTATGGTTTTGGTCTTGTTACTTCTTCTTTTTTTTTTTTTTAATATATATACTTTTTATTGCATTTTCGGTTTGGGGGTACATGTGAAGAACATGCAAGATTGTTACATAGGTACACACATGGCAGTGTGATTTGCTGCCTTCCTCCCCATCACCTATATCTGGTATTTCTCCCCATGCTATCCCTCTCCAACTCCCCACCCCCTGCTGTCCCTCCCCTTTTTCCCCCCAAATGACCCCCGTGTGAGATGCTTCCCTCCCTGTGTCCATGTGTTCTCATTGTTCAACACCCGTCTATGAGTGAGAATATGCGGTGTTTGGTTTTCTGTTCTTGTGTCAGTTTGCTGAGAATGATGGTTTCCAGGTTCATCTACGTCCCTACAAAGGACGCGAACTCATCGTTTTTGATGGCTGCATAATATTCCATGGTGTATATGTGCCACATTTTCCCTGTCCAGTCTATCATCGATGGGCATTTGGGTTGGTTCCAGGTCTTTGCTATTGTAAACTGTGCTGCAATGAACATTCGTGTGCATGTGTCCTTGTAGTAGAATGATTTATAATCCCTTGGATATATACCCAGTAATGGGATTGCTAGGTCAAATGGAATTTCTATTTCTAGGTCCTTGAGGAATTGCCACATTGTTTTCCACAATGGTTGAACTAATTTACACTCCCACCAACAGTGTAAGAGTGTTCCTATTTCTCCACATCCCCTCCAGCATCTGTTGTTTCCAGATTTTTTAATGATTGCCATACTAACTGGCGTGAGGTGGTATCTCAATGCAGTTTTGATTTGCATTTCTGTAATGACCAGTGATGATGAGCATTTTTTCATATGTTTGTTGGCTTCATGTATGTCTTCTTTCGTTACTTCTTATTGGTCTATTCAAGTTTTGGATTTCTTCCTGGTTCAATCTTGATAGGTTGTATTTATTTACGAATTTGTACATTTCTTCCAGATTTTTCCATTTATTGGCAGATAGCTCCTCATGGTAGCCACTAATGATCCTTTCAGTTTCTGCAGTATCAGTTGTAATGTCTCTCTCATTTCTCATTTTATTTATTTGAATCTTCTCTCCTTTTCTCTTAGGCTGGCTAAAGGTTTGTGAATTTTATATTTAACTTTTCAAAAAGGAGCTTATTTTTTATTGATTTTTTTATTGTTTTATTCATTTCAATTTCATTTATTTTTTTAATTCCATTTATTTCCTCTCTGATCTATGATTTATTTTCTTCTACTAATTTTATGTTTAGTTTCCTCTTGCATTTCTAGCTCTTTAAGATATGCATCATTAGATTGCTCATTTGAAGTTTTTCCTTTTTTGGGGGGGGGTAGGTATTTATGGCTATAAACTTCCCTTTTAGTACTGCTTTTGCTTTATTACATTGGTTTTAGCATGTTGTGTTTTCATTATCATTTGTTTCCAGACATTTTTCAATTTTTTTAAATTTCTTCATTGAACTCCTGGACATGCAGGAGCATATTGTTTAATCTTGATGTATTTCTGTAGTTTCCAAAATTCCTCTTGTTATTAATTTCTAGGTTTATTTGTTTTATGCTATTGTGGTCAGAGAAGATGCTTGATATTATCTCAATTAAAAAATGTTTTATGACTTGTTTCGTGATCTAAGGTACATTCAATCCTTTGGATGGATCCATGTGCTAAAGGAAAAAAATGTATATTCTGAAGCTGGATGAGATGTTCTGTAAATATCCATTAGATCCACTTGGTCTATAGTACAAATTAAGTCTGATGTTTCTTTGTTGGTTTTTTTTTTAATCTAGAACATCTGGCCAATGCTGAAAGTGGGATGTTGAAATCTCCAGTTATTATTGTACTGGGGCCTATCTCTGCCTTTAGCTCTACTAATATTTCCTGTATCTATCTGTGTGCGCCAGAGTTGGGTGCATATATATTTAAAATCATTACATTCTCTTGCTGTATTGACCCCTTTATTATGAGATAGTAAGGTTCTTCATCTCTTATTATTGTTTTTAATCTTGAAATCTATTTTGTCTGATACAAGTGTAGTGACTTCTGCTCATTTTTGGTTTCCATTAGTGTAGAGTATCTTTTTCATCCATTTATTTTCCATCTATGTGTTTCTTTAGAAGTGAAATGTGTTTCTTGTAGGCAGCAGATCAATGAGTCTTGCTACCTACCTATTCAGCCAATCTGTCTTTTGATAAAAAAGTTTAGTCCATTTACATTTAATGTTATTATTGAGAGGTAAGAACTTAGTCTTTCAATTTTGTTATACATTCTGGTTGTTTTGTGGTCTTTTCTCTCTCTCTCTCTCTCTCTCTCTCTCTCTTTTTCTTCCTGTCTTCCTCTAGTGAAGGTGATTTTTCTCTAGGAATATAATTTAGTTTCTCACTTTTTATTTTTTGTGTATGCACTGTATGTTTTTTGGTTCAAGCTTACTATGAGGCATGCAAATATTACTTTAAAGCCCATTATTTTAAGTTGATAACAACTTAACACTCTTTGCATGAACAAACAAAAAGAAAGAAAACTAATAAAAACTCTATGCCTTAACTTTATCCCCCTACTTTTAAACATTTCATTGTTTATCTTTATATTTCATTGTACTATGTTTTTAATGTTGTTGTAGTTATTATTTTTGATTAGTTCATTATTTAGTCTTCATATGTAGGATTAGAATAGTTTAGACACCATAGCTACAGTGTTATGATATTTTTCTGTGTACTTACTATTACCAGTGAGTTTTGTAGCTTCAGGTTATTATATATTGCCCATTAATATCCTTTTCTCTCTGATAGAATACTCCCTTTTGCATTTCTTGTGGTTGGATCTGGTATCCATGAAATCTGACAGCTTTTGTTTGTTAATGTCTTTATTTCTTCTTGTTGTTTGAAGAATATTCTCACCAGATATACTATTTTAGTATAAAATACTTTTTTTCTTCAGCATTTAAATATATCATGCTACTCTCTTCTGGCTTGTAAAGTTTCCATTGAAAAGTTTGCTGCCAGAAGTATTGGAGCTCCATTGTATGTTATTTGTTTCTTTTCTTTTGGTGCTTTTAGGATCCTTGTTTTATCTTATACCTTTGTGGGTTTAATCATTCTAGTTTTCTTTGGATTAAATCTGCTTAGTGTTCTATACCTTTCTTGGATATTAATATCTTTCTGTATGTCTGGAAAGTTATCTATTATTATCCTTTTGAATAACCTTTCTACCCCTATTTCTCTCTGTCTCCTCTTTGAGGCCACAAACTCTTACATTCTTTTGAGGATGTTTTATAGATCCTATAGGAGTGCTTAATTGCCTTTTATTCTTTTTCTATTATCTTCTCAGACTGTATTTTAAAGTAGCCTGTCTTCAAGCTTACTCTTTCTCTTATTTGATCCATTCTACTATTAAAGGACTCTGATGCATTCTTTAGTATATCAATTGCATAATTGCATTTTTCAGTTGCAAAGTTTCTGCTTTATTCTTTTTAGTTATTTTAATGTCTTTGTTAAATTTATCTGATACAATTCTGAATTCCTTCTCCATGTGACCTTGAATTTCATTGAATTTCCTCAACCAAACTATTTTGAATTATGTATTGGAAAGGTCACATAGCTCTGTTTCTCCAGGTTTGGTTCCTGGTGCTTTATTTAGTTCATTTGGTGAAGTCATGTTTTCCTGGACAGTGTTTATTCTAGTAAATGTTCTTTGGTGTCTGTGCACTTAAAAGTTAGAAATTTATTGTAGTCTTTACTGTCTGGGCTTACTTGTAATCATACTTTTTGGAAAGGCTTTCCAGATATTTGAAAGGATTTGGGTATTACGATGTAAGCTGTTTCTGCCTTAGGGGGCAGCCCAAGCACAATAACACTTCAGTTCCTGCAGACTAATAGAGGTAGCACCTTGATTGTCTTGGACAAGATCCAGAAGAATTTTCTGGGTTACCAGGCAGAAACTCTTGTTTTCTTCCCTTACTTTCTCCCAAACATGACATGAAAAGTCTCTCTCTCCTTCCCTCCCTCCCTCTTCCTCTCTGAACCACCTATAGCTGGGATAGAAGTAACACAAGTACCTCTGTGGCTACTACCACTAAAATTGCACTGGGTCAGACCTAAAGGCAGCACAGCCCTGGGTCTCACTCAAATCCTGCTGTAACTAAGCCCTGGCTACTTCCTATGCTTGCTAAAGATCCTGGGCTTCTACAATTAGCAGGTGGGAAAGCCAGCCAGGCCTGAGTCCTTCCCTTCAGGGTGGCAAGGTGCTGTAGGCTCCAGGTAGATTCAAAAGTGCTGTCCAGGAGTAAGGGACTAGAGTCAAAAACTTTAGAAGTCTGTCTGGTGTTCCACTATATTGTAGCTTAGCTGGCCCGTAAACAACATGATGCAGTTCTTCCCACTCTTCTTTCCTTTTTTCAAATACAGAGGAGTCTCTCCCCAGAGCCACAACCATCCCAGACCACGAGGAGTACTGCCAGACTATTGCTGATGTTCCCTTAAGGCCCAAGGTCTCTTAATACAGCTTATTCTGAGTGCTACCTGACCTGAGACTCACCATTGAGGGAAGTTGGCTCCCCTCTGGCCCAGGGCAGATCCAGAAATGCCATCCAAGTATAAATTCCTGAAATCAGGGACCCAAGATCTTATTTGGTGTTCTTCTCCTTTGTTGCCATGCTGGTACCTAAAGTTAAAAACAAAGTCCCTTTTATTTTCCTCCTGCTTTTCTCAAGCAGAAGGAGTTTTGTCCCATAGCCATATGTTTTGTACCTTAGAGACAAGTTTGCCCTAGAGCTGGTAATGTGCTGAGTCTCATCTGAATCCAAGTCTCAGAAACTCACCAACATCTATTAATGTAGTTCCTGGGTATCACTGCTAGTTATTAGGGGCTCAAGGGCTTATCAGCTAGCAGATAATGAATGCTGGCAGGACTGGGTCATTTTCTTCAAAGTGGCAGGTTCATTTCTGGCCCAGGATAGGACTAAAAATGTTGTGTAGGAGCTAGGGTCTCATGACTGTGACTGGTGCCCTATCCTACTGTGGCTGAGCTAGTATCCTAGATGCAAGGTAAAGGCCTTTCCACTCTTTCCTCTCCTCTCTTCATGAAGAAGAAAAGGGTCTCTTTTGGAGCTTTGAACTGTGCATCCTGGGATTAGGAAAAGGGCAATGCCAACACTCTCTTAGCCACCATGGCTAGTGTCTCAGTATGTTGTGTGTCCCCAAAGTCCACTGTCTCTGGGCTTAATTCATCCCTATGACTCACCTAAGATTTGCAGTTCTTATGGCCTAGACTGCCTTTTAAGTTTGCATAGAGTCAAAGAGCATCATATCTCTCCTTGGTAAGGTTTGCAGACACTCAAGTTCAGACTGCTGGGACCTGCAATTCCTTTCTGGTTAGAGCTGTTTGAAATGCTCCCTCCATGGGGGGGCATCAGCTGAGTCTGGTCTGGTATTCCTTTCTGATCTAACAGAACGGCACTGAGTTCAATGCCTCACAATTGCTGTGTTCTTCCTCTCCCAGCAGAGACACTCTCCACACCATACTGTGGCTGTTGCGGGCAGGTGAGGGGTGGTGTTCAGTGCCTCTTTCAGTGATATGGAATGAAAACCAGGTACTATGAGTGCTTGCCTAATTTTTAGCTCTTATGAAGGTGTTTTATTCTGTGTAGATTGTTAACTTGGTTTCCTTGTTGGGAGGATGATTGATGTAGCTTCCTATTTTACCATCTTGCTCTACTCTGTATTGATTTCTGTTTTTATTATTAGGTCATTTAAGAGTGTGGTTGGTATGATTTTTTTTGTAGGCACTCAAATGTTTTATTTATTTATTTTATACTTTAAATTCTGAGGTATATGTGCAGAACGTGCATGTTTATTACATAGGTATACACATGCCATGGTGGTTTGCTGCACCCATTCCCTGTCATCTACATTAGGTATTTCTCCTAAGGTTAGCCCTCCCCAGCCTCCCCAACCCTTGCTATCCCTCCCTTAGCCCTCTCATCCACCGAGAGGCCCTTGTGTGTGATGTTCCCCTCCCTGTGTCCATGTGTTCTCATTGTTCAACTCCCACTTATGAGTGAGAACAGGTGGTGTTTGGTTTTCTGTTCTTGTGTCAGTTTGCTGAGAATGATGGTTTCCAGCTTCATCCATATCCCTGCAAAGGACATGAACTCATCCTTTTTTGTGGCTGCATAGTATTTAACAAAATATTACAAAAGTATTTTACAAAAAATAACAGCTAAGGAAACTGTTACCCTTGAGCAGCAGCCAATGGAGACATAAACACTGAAATGACATTTTGGATGAATTGCTGTAGGCTGTGTGGAGACTAGCATGAGAAAGAGAAACTCCAAGAGGCTGAAGTCTTAGGGAGGCTCCACCCTTTTGTGAGTTTTCCCTTTAGAAACCTCACCAGGTTCTCAAGGTGATGAGCTAAGATAGATTCCCTTGTGGTTCCTGCAAAGGAGTAGAAATGTAACAATTTTTAAATATTTCTTATTCCCTCCAACAAAGCCCTATTTCATACTGAAAAACCATTACCTAAGTTTTATCCCACCTAGGCAGAAGGGCATTAACCCAAGTCTAGCTGCCTCTATTAAAATGGGGGAAGCTGAGAGACCCTCCTGGAGATCATAGTCCGTGACTAGATTAAAGTAAAAGATTAAATCTCTGTCTTTTACTTTAGTCCAATAAAAGACAGAGATTTAATCATAGAATATCTCCCCTTACCACCACATTAACAGAGATCTAGTATGATAGCAATGAATTATAGCTGAAAGATCTGCAAAGCAAAGACTCTGTTTACGGAGGAATTCCAAGGAAAACTCAAACACAACAGAGGAAAGAGAACAAAAGAACACAAGAAAGATTTGAAGCCTCTGGCATTTACAACAAATATTAACACAACTTACTGCTAACTAGTTTAACATAAAGCGTCACAAGGAATACCTATTTTACTGAGTTCCTGATACATCATGTCTGGCTTTCACCAACAGCAACAAAATTACTAGATGTGCTAAAAGATAGGAAAAAGGCAGTCTGAAGAAAGTGATGCCAACATCAGAATCAGACTTTGAGGCAATGCAGATTTTGAAATTACTAGACAAATAATTTTAAGAAATATGTGATAAATATGTTAAGGACTCTAATGAAAAAGTGGACAACATGTAAAATCAACAACATGCAGAAACAACATAAAAAACATAAATAATCCAATGTAAGAAAGGATTTTAAAAAAAGGTTTCATGTTATAAACACTGCAACATAAATGAAGAACACTGGCGGTGGGCTTAGCAATAGACAAAACATAGCTGAGGAAAGAACCTGTGAGTTTGAAGACAGGTCAATGAAAAAGTCCCAAATTGAAATGCAAGGGGAAAAATATTTTTGTTAAAAGAATATAACCTTCAAAAACTGTAAGATGATTTCAAAATATGTAACATACATGCATAATCAGAAGTAGATGAAAAAGCAAGTGGAGTAGATGAAATGAGGAGCCAAATTATTCTCTTAATACCCCTCTGACACTAATTAAAACAAAGCAACATAAAACTAATGTATTACAAGAAGCAAATTAAGCTACTTGCCATCAAAGTATTTAAAGAAGTAGCAATGACAAAATTTAAAAATGTAGTGTTCTTAGTCTTCCTTTCTCCAACTGCTTCATTAGAGTAGAATGACTTTTATAATCTTTGGATCTCTTGACACAGAAAACAGTGAAATTATCAAGTTATCTTCAGCAATGAATGTTAAATGTAAGATCCTCATTAATCCAAAACATATGTATTTTGTAAGAGATATGAGTGGTATTTGATCCTTCTGTTCATTATTATAATCCTCTGATTGTTTATGTCAGCAACATGGGGTAATCTCATAATGATCCTCTTCTACCCTTGCACAGATGTGAGAGCTACTGTGCAAGTTGATCTGTTCCACCATAGAGAATTTCCTGGACTTATTTAGATTAGTTCAAAACATGCTACATCTCGTGTTAGTTTAACATTTTATCTTTCTTGGATATTTTCACATATGTTATTCTGTACAAAGCATTGTAAGTTCTGATTTATACACAGGTTGCTCAATATGCCACTAGGCTTTTCCAGTATATATTACAATTTCAAATTAGCCCTCTAGACAGACTAAAGACTTTTTGCTGCCAACCATATTGAATTATTTTGTATTAGGTCAACATTTATGCAAGAGTTTCTTCTTATTGTTTATGCTCCTAAACAATAAGAGCAAAAATATTTTATAAAAATCATTTGTTTGAAAGCAGAGACCAGCTGAAGAGGGACCATGGTCTTAGAGATAAGGGGAAGACACCGATTTGAGTGTGACTTTCTAAGTTTATAGAAAAACTTTATCAGTCTCATTGCTGAAGATAATTAACCAACAAAGAAAGGCCCAGGCAAATCCTAACGCTTTCTGTAGAGATGTCTGGAGGTTACACCCTAGGTGAAAAAGTGAAACAAGATTTAAACAAAATTACAAGAATTGAAAGTCAGATATTTTTTAAGTTAGGTTTATTGGAGTTAACTTATGTATAGCAAAATTAATCGTTTTAAGTGTACCCTTTCAGGATTTTAGTAAATGTATACAGTTGTGTAATCCTTACTTCAATCAACATATAGAAAGTTTTTTTCACCCCAAACAGTTCTCATATGTTGCGTTACAGTCAACCTCCCATCTGTTCATCCCTGGGTAAGCATTGATCTGTTTTCTTCATTACATTTGTCTATTCTAGAATGTAATATGAGTAGAATTATGAGCATTTTAGTTATTTCTCTTTCACATAGTATTTTTAGATGAAAATAAGTATAGTTGACTTCTTTTTATTGCTGCGTAAGTGTAGCAACATTTGTTTATTTAATCATAGTTGATGAAATTGTTAAAGGAAACTGTTATTATTATAGCTCCTATATGTATTTGCCTGCAGGTCTTCATGTTGATATTTATTCTTATTTCTCTTGGGTAAATCCCTAGCTCTGAGATTACTGAGTCTTACAGCAAGTGTGTGTTTGAGTTCATTAAAAAAGAAAGAGAATCAAACTAGTTTCCAGAATGGTGAAACTATTTTGCATTTGATGAGCTGTTTGCTTACCCCCTCAGGTACCTGCAAGTCCCAGTTTCTCTTCTCAAGCAGTTGGTAGTGTCAGTCTTTCTAATTTTACCCATTTTAGCAGGCATATTGTATATTCATTATGGTCAAGTTTGTATTTCTCTTATAACTATTAATGTTGAGCATTTTATCATGGGCTTATTTACAATGTGTAGATACACCTTGGTGAAGGATTTATTCATTTTTGAACCAAAGAATGTTCTTTTTTTTTTGTATTGGATTATTTTGTTATTGAGTTTAAGAAATTTCTATGTATTTTGAAGTCACGCTCTTTGTCTAATGTGTTTTCCAAGTATTTTCTCTCAGTCTGTCTCCTATATTTTCATTTTCTTAACAGTGCTATTCAAATAATACTTACATTTATTATTTCTGTAATGTGTCTTAGAAAACTTTGCTTAAATCAAGGTCACAACTATTTTTTTCTTATGTTTTCCTTGTTCTTACATTATAGTCTATGATCAGTCTTGAGTTAATATTTTAAATAAACTGATGTAGTAGTGGAGGTTCACTTGTTTGCATATGGATGCTCAAATATTTCAGCATTATTTATTGAACAGATGATGTTTCCTCCATTGTGTTTCATTTATTTATTTTTGGAAAATTGTCTATATATGTGAGAGTTTAATTTTAGATTCTATTCTAATCTAATGATGTTTATCTAACTGTACAATACTGTATTATTATGATTACTATAATTTTATACTAAAATTTGAAATTAGGTAGTTGAGTCCTACCACATGGTCTTTATTAGAGTATTACAATTAAAACCACAATTTAATTCCTCTGTACACCTACTCAAATAACTATTTTTGTTAAATCGACAATTTATAACAGTGGTGAAAATTTGGAGTAACTGGAATTCTCATAACTTCTTGGTAGCATTATGGGTTTGTCCAACAGACTGGGAAACTCTAGGGATATAATTCCGAGGATAAACATACATATGTTCCATGGCCAAGCAATTACACTTCTTTATAACAGAAATAGCCCTAAACTTGATATAAAACACAATTTTTTGAAGAGCAGATTATAAATGGTGATACACATACTTAAAGTATACTTATAATGGAATAGTATAGATCAATATAAATAAATGAACTCACGTTAGAGAACTTGAATGAATTCCATACAAATATAATGTTGAGCGAAAGAAGCAACATTCAACTAAAAATTTATAAAGGACAAAAATGTGTCTATTATTTTAGAGGTCAGGTTAGGACCTGCTGTATAAGAGGTAGAAAGGTCTGAGTTAGTCTTATATTTTTAGGTTTGAATGATAGTTATGTGAGGGTATTCACATTTTAGATATTCATTGTATAACATATTTATGATTTATATACTTTTCTGTACATATGTCACTTAATTATTATATAAAATATTTTATACTTTAAGTAATAGAATACAGGAATATACAGCTCTCATAATGTACGCAGTAAAGAACCTAGGGAGCATAAGAACTCTTAAGATAGTTTCCTTTTGCATTCCAGAAGCACAGTAAGTTCAGAAATTATATTCTTCTGTATGAAATGGGGTTTCCATAGAATTTATTTTGTGAGAGTCTATGGATAGAAGCAAATCAATCAGTCCACACTCTTTAAAGAAAATGTACAATTGAAAATAAGTACAATCCTTTACATTATGCTTTCTTGGCAAACCTACTCTCCTAAATCATTTACCACAGTACTATTATTTAATTGCCCACATTCTTTAAATCAGAGTTCAGCAAACTTTCTAAGTACTAGATGATAAATATTTTAGGCTTTTCAGGTGATATGGTTTGGCTGTGTCTCAATCCAAAACTCATCTTGAATTGTAGCTCCCATAATCCCTATGTGTCATAGGACCAACCAAGTAGGATATAATTAAATCATGGGGGTGGGTTTTTCCTGTATTGTTCTTGGGATAGCAAATAAATCTCATGAGAGCTAATGGTTTTACAAAGGGCAGTTCCCCTGCCATGCTCTCCTGCCTGCTGCCATGGAAGATGTGCCTTTGCTCTTACCTCACCTTCTCCCGTGATAGTGAGGCCTCCCTAGCCACATGGAACTCTGAGTACGTTAAACCACCTTTTCTTTATAAATTAACCAGTCTCAGGTATTTCTTCATAGCAGTATGAAAATGAACTAATACATCAGGACATATGGTCTGTATTAAAATTACTCAGTTCTGCTCTTACAGAGCAATAGAAGACAGAAACAAGTTGTAAACAGATGAGCTTGGCTGTGTTCCAACAGTACTTTATCAACACTGAATTTAAATCTCATGAAATGCTATTTAAAAAAAATTTTTTTTTAACTATTTACACATGTAAATAACGTATTTAGTTTGTGAGACATGGAAACAGGTGATGAGATTTAGTCTGTGGACCCTTGCTCGAAATTGGCATTTTTAGCCTCTTATCTGTTGTGTCTATAGAGTTCTAGGTCAGGGCATGAAGGCTTGGTATTTGCTTGATTTGGTTTTTCTATTCTCTGATACTTTAACTTTTTTAAAAAACCTTTTCAGCTATCACAAACCACAGAGAAAAAAAAACCCATCCATTATTTATGTGGAGTCGCTCCTGTTTGATGATCTTCTTGCACTCAAGAAGCTGTGCATGTGCTATTCACTATTCACTCAATCATTAACCCTAAGCCTGTCTCCTCTGCTGTAGTGGAGGTTATTTTGATTCTGGAAACAGCAAAGATCTGATCTGCTTACATATATCTTCTCTGGAGCATAGATTTTAAACTTTGCACTCAAAGAGTCCATAAATGCCCTGAAATTGTTTGCATATTTTTCCATGCATTAATGCACATTTTTTTATTGAGAAACAATTCATCATTTTCATCAGATTTTAAACAAGTTTATAGCTCAAGCCTGTAATGCAGGAAATAAAATAACTACTATGAGATTTAATATTTTTTGAAAGAGAGATGATAGAAATGCCAAAATTGGAGAAAAAGTTCTATATATTGCACACAAAAATATATATATACATAAATTAAATAATACTATTTGCAACTACTAGAAGATATGAAATCTTATTTAGCATTTTTAACAATGTTAGGATGAAAAGAGTGGACATTTTAGACTTACTACAGGCACACTTTTTCTTTTGCCAGAACCTTCATATTTACCTCCTGGTACTCTGTCATGGTAGTAAAATAAGTCTTTAATCTGAACTCTCATTTTTAAAACTTGTTAAGTTCACTGTGCATGAAGTTGCCTCTGGCAACCCTCACTGAGCTGGGAATGCAGAGGCCTTAGGCAGAGCTATTGTGTATGTGTGCCCTTTGTTTAAACCATTACATTTTACCTCTGAAGGTATGTATTTTGTACATTGAACCACATCTATTGACTTCTGTGTATATGGTTGCTTGCTTAAATTGTTTTATTAAAACACTAAGATAAGTACACCTTCATTGCACAGGATTTCTGGTTTCTGTGACTATCTCCTTATCCAACGAGCAGAGCCTCCTAAATATCTTTCTGATATCACTTATGTGACTTCCTTCCTTTTCAATTCCCTCCTGGCAGTATTTGCTCTCCTGATGTTATTCCTTTGCTTTTGCTTCAAGGACTCATATCTGGAAATAAACAAACAAGTTACAGGATGCAATCTGTTTATCCTCCAACACAAATAATTTCTTAGAGAACATTCCTTTAAATGCCTTCCTTTAAACATAGTTGCTTACTGTAAACATAACTATCAAGGAGATAAGGTTTTAAAAGCAGCTTCAAAATCATTTGTTTAGCATTAAAAAGTCATTCTCATGATTAAAGATAATAATCTAAACTAAAGATGTTTTCCTTGGTATAGCATATTGATAACATTTCTCATATCTCTCTTTTCTACCTAGTGTAGTATGAAAGAAGATTTCCTTTTACAGAAATGTTTTCAATTATTGCTTTTAGTCCACTTATTCAAATGTCACACACGTTTATTTCTATGTGAGCATATTTATACTGAAGTTAACATTGTTTTACTTTTCTTCTCTGAAAAACAAATTATGAATTATGCTTCCCTCAATTCACTCAGACTTATGTCATACTGTTCACTATTCCATTGTATATATGTGTCATGACTTACTTTCCCAAGAAATATTTAGAGTTTTAAAACAATATTATGGTTTGGCAGTCAATAAACCTTTCCAAATTGAAGATTTAAGGTTTTGATGTTTTGAAGTTAATTATTATAATTGTAGTTGATTTTTCTTGATCCAGAAAAAAATGATCTTCTGAGAATTTTTATTTTCATTTTGATAAGTGATCTACTTCCTCTATTTAATATACTATTAAAATATAATTTACCTGATTTTAAATTTCATATATTTTAAAGTCCAGATTTTTATAATTTATTTTATAATTAATTGATAGGAGTTTATATATTCTTGTAACTACTAAGATATTTTTTAATTATTTATATTAAAAATGTGTTATGCTAAAAAACCTTATAAGTTGGTAGAATAATTATCTCTTTCTTATAGATGAGAATGTGGAGTCACAAAAAGGTTAAGCACCTAACCCAAGATCACTAAGTTAGTAAACAGTAGAGGCTATGTGCTCAAACATTAATGTATAATGCTTCTAGTCATATTTTTTGTTTTTTGCTCTGGCTTTTGGGAAAATTCTTGGAAACAGCCTATTTTACTATTTTTATTGTAACAGAATCTTTTTCCTAAATAGCTTTACTGAGGTATAATAGACATTAAATAATTTCACATATTTAATATGCACATTTTGGTGAGTTTAGATAAATACAAATGCGATGATACCGCCACCACAATCAAGGTAAAAAGCAGACATTCAACACCTCCTAAAGTTAACTTATGTTCCTTTTTGTTTATTGTTATTCAACTTGTGGGTGTGTTCTTTTGGGGTTTTTTTTTTTTTTTTTTTTTTGGTGAGAACACTTAACGAGATCTACTTAACAATTTTGAAGTGCACAAAACCGTCTTATTACCTATAGGTACTATGTCGTGCTGCAGACCTCTAGAACATATTCATCTAACATAACACTTTATACCCATAGATCACAACTGTCTGAAACAATTCTTTATTTACTCCTGTCCCCAGCCTTTGAAAACCACTATTATATTCCCTCTTGTATAAGTTTGACTGCTTAAAATGCCTTATATAAATGAGATCATGCAGTTTGCCCTTCTGTAATTGCCTTATTTCATTTAGCATGGTGTCCTCCAGGTTCTTCCACATTCTCACATATTTTAGGATTCCTTTTTTTTAAAAAAAGAGTGATTGATATTCCATTGTATGGGTATAACACCTTATCCATTCATCTACTGATGACATTTGGCTTGTTTTCATATCATATCTTGGTAACTGTGAGTAATGTTGCAACGAATATGGGAGTGCAGATGACTCTTCAAGATCCTGAGTTCAATGCTTTTAGATATACACCCAACAGTGGGATTGTTGTATCATATGGTTATTTTATTTTCATTTTTCTGATAAACCTCCATATTCTTTTCCATAGCTGTTGTGTCACCTTCTATCTTATTTTTCCACGGGAGATAGTTATAGGAAATAGTCACTAAACCCCCGTGGAAGGCCAGGCAGTTTACATAGCTTTAGGAAAAAATGGGCAAAGGCAGCTAGTTATTTTATCTTAAAGCTTAAAGCACAGGGCAGTTAACAAGGGAATGCAAATGAGTTTATCTAAATGGCTTGTTGTTCTAAGATCAACCTTTGCACAACCACACTTGACTGCCTCCTATTTGAGGGGCTGGCAGAAGTGTATTATCCACAAATGGTGCTGGCTTTAGGTCTTGGAACCTGGCCTTTAATCTTCACTCTCTAGTTGTGTTGACCAAAAGCCTTTTTTATTTAATGTGTGCTGAATAAAGGCTGAGAAGGCCAGTGTGTCAGGGCCAGTGGCCATTAACTCCTTCAGGTACATAGCCGGGACACCTCAGTCCGCTCTTTCACTGTATTCTGTGTTTGAGTGAATTTATTCATCCATAGTGGGGTTGTAGTCTGTCAGTCAGACCCCAACAGCTGGTGGCCAATGTGAGGCACCCCTGACAGTGGTGTCCCATTTGAGGAGACTTGTCAGTGGTGCCTCCCTCTGACATTTTGCTGTAATGAATCATGATGGAACCCTTGAAAATTAGGAAAATGTGACTGTTTAGTCAGTCACTGGAGCCTGCTTGGAAGATCCAAGTTCAGAAGCATTGTTCAGGCTAGGGTTCCATCATGGGACAACAGTTATCAACTCAACAGATAAAAGTATTAAAACAGCTACTTAAAGACAGTGGAGCCTTGGTTTTGCAGGCTGAATTAAAGGACCTAATGCAAACTGTTGTTTCCCAAAGCCCATGCTTCCTGGCAGAAAGTATTCTAAACATAAAGCTCTAGGAGTAAGTGGGGAGAAATCTTAAACAGCATCATGCACAAGGGAAACGGGTCCCAATAACATCATCACCAGGTCAAAATAACAAAGAAATAGAGGTTTTGCCAGAGCATCCCCCTTCCAATAAATAGGAAAATGGACAAAGGAGGCACTGCAGCTATAGGACTTGTCTTAAGAAAGCAGCATCAAAAGGGGAGGTCTTAGCCTGCTCAGTAACACAAGATTAACAAGGCAATCAGGTGTATGCTTATAAAAAGATAAGAAAGAAAGGCATTGGAGGCCAAAATTGCATAATCAAGCAAGTGGTGGGCAGAAGAAAAGCCTCAGCCACAGTGAAGCTCATGGTACCTGGGGCTGATAGAAACCCCCTGGGCCAGCAGCAGCTGCCTGGCAGTGGGCAGAGAGAGCAGCACAGACAAAAAGCCATGCCTAAGCAAGCGCAGTGCGGCCACCACCATGGGACCCATGCTGTTGTCTCTGGCTCCGCAGGTGGCCCATGGTAAAATTTCATATTTTTCTTGTATAAAAGCGACATCCCAGATTATAATTCTCTGCTAAGATTTAAGTGAAATTTAAGAATTTGTAAGACCTTTTTCTGATAATGGCCACTATTGTTACTCCAGACATAGCTTTCTCAAAATCCAATTTAAGTAAAACAGTAACCTTTGAAGGGAGAGAAATTATAGAAGACCCATGAATTAGTTGAAGAGCAATTAAAACTGGGCCTTGAAAGATGGGAAGAATTTCAATAGCTGATAATATTCAGGCAGATATCAGTAAGTCTTAAAACCAAATTAATTTGAGCATAGTTTACATCATTGGAAAGACAAAGTTGTATCATGGCTTTGAATGCCATAATGAAAAGTCCAGTCATTTTATAGATAACAAATTTCAATCACTTCATTGGTAATTATTTTTTTAGCTATCATTTAATCTCTCAAAAGTACTTTTATAAAAACTGTTTGGTATTTTTATGATATGTTTCTCTCTGAAATTTATACATGCATTTTTGTGTCTATTACCTTTCTTTGAAGCATTAGTAAAACTTATAAGCTATGTCAAATCATTCAAAGTATTTGCTAGATGACCTAAAATGTTACCTCCACTTTTTGTCATTTTTTAATATAGAGAATTTTAAGAAGGAAGAAACAGCTACTTATTTCCACTGAAAGCTGCCTATTAGTCTCCCTTCATGAATGTTGTCTGACCTGCTTAGCAAAGAATTTGATGAGGCACAGTAATGAAAGACCAGAAAGTTACGTTTGTTTTGTATGAAGAAATCAAGCAGACCTTCAAGTGATGACATCGCTGCTAGACCAAGCCTTTCAGTTGCATTAATTTTTCCACTAAAATTAGAGAAACTTAACAATTTCAATTTACCCAGAGACTGGCTAAACAAATTATCCTGCAATGCCCAGATTGCCAGCTCACAGGCATGTCCCCTCCTTCAACAGGTGTTAACCCCAGAGGACTGAAACCTAATCAGTATGGTAAACAGATGTTACACACATCTCTGAATTTGGAAAACTAAGTTATGTACATGTATCTGTTAATAACAATTCACATTTGATTAGCACTAATGCTTTTCCTGCAGAATCCATCCAATATGTCATTAAACATCTTTTTGTAACTTTAGCGTTTATGGGGCAGCCCACAAAAGTTAAAACTGATAGACACAGAAAGTGGGACTGAGAAAACAGATAGTGTAAAAAGAAACAGAAAAGGGGAAGTATAAGTAAGGATCTCACAAGACTACTAGCACAAGCCTTATTTACCCTTAATTTTTAAAATTTAGGTGATACATTTCAATCAGCTGTAGAAAAGCTCTTTGCTAAAATCTCTCAAGACAGAAACAGAAAGATTCAAGACAGAAATAGAGTCTCTTACTAGAAGAGACAGAAATCACAGAGAGACACAAAAAGTAGGACAGAGAGAGACAAAGTAGGAAGAAGGGAAAAAATGTTAAGAAAGTTATAGATATAAGAATGCACCTTAATAAAGAAGGTTATAAAACAAAGTCAGTAAGTTAAGACATGTTGAAGATTGTCTGTGAAAGTCATGAAAAATGTTATAGGAAGGAATTTATGGAGGAAATGTTGTATAATTTTTACCTTGAATGTCTAAGCAAGTTTTAAAATGTTAATTGTAAAAGAAATTCTGAGTGTAAACATATTGACTAAATTTAAAGAAGTATTATTTAGTTTTTCTGTAAACTAGACATTAAAAAATGCATCACAAGTTTTTCTTAAAGCACAAAGATTATAGAAGGTCTCTTAGCAGGCACCACCCCTAAAATTTCCAGTACACCAGCACCAGCCTGGAAACTACGTCCTCATCAAAGGATGGAAAGAAGAAAAAACTCAAGACAGTCTAGGAAAAACCCTGCAGGACCCACAGCCCCAGACAATGCAGCTTCTGCAGACAAAACAGGCTCTGGGCATCACCTGGGTAATTCTGAAGAACACAACTCAAGGGGCAGAACAAATCCTGCTCTGAACACAGATATTATTCACTCCAGATAATTTGTTTCTTTTTTATTCTCTCACTTTGCCTGCTACCTGTATCTGCCACACTCTATTGAGCCTATCTCCTAAATCTACCTTTTTTATGTTCTGTTACTTAGACAAACACCTGCTTCCAAGCATCTAGCAATGCAACTGCTTGATTGAAAGGAATTCACACATCCCCAGTGGGATTCCCCATTAACAGCATACAATGAACTGAGATGCCAAGTAACACTAGAGCTCACTCTTTGACTGGAAAAGAATGCTGCTAATAATACTCGTGTTTGCCTTATGTTGTTTGCTAATTCTAGGATTCAAAGCTGGAATAAGAGTAATAACTGCCTCAACTGACAGACCTGTTGCTACACATGTCGGCACTCTTCAATAAAAGCTGGTTGCAGAAAACAGAAAAGGGGGAGATGTGAAAGTTCTGCCAGGGTGGTTGCAAAAATATTAAGCAAAAAATATTAAAGATAGTTATAGGATATAGTAATTAAACCCCTTTGGAAGATGAGGCAATTTACATAGCTTCAGAAAGAATGGTCCAAAGGCATCTACTTATTTTATCTTAAAGTTTAAAGCATAGGGCAGCTAACAGGGGAATGCAAAGGAGTTTATCTAAATGACTTGTACTCAGACCAACATTTGCCTATTTATGCTTGGCTACCTCCTACTCAGGGTGTTGGCAGAAGTTTGGTACCCACCAATGGAGTTTGCTTGAGGCCTAGGAACCTGGCCTTTAATCTTCACCCTCTAGTGGTGTTGACCAAAAGCCTTAGCCATTTAATGTGTGCTGAATATAGGTGGGGAGGCCAGCGTGTCAGGGCTGGCAGTCATTAACTCCTTTGGGTGAATGGCCCACACACTCCAGCCTTCTTCATTGTTTTCTGTGTTTGAGTGAATTTATTCAGTCGTTGTGGGGTCAGGGTCTGGCAATATGTATCTGTTTGTATGAAAGATTTATGCTTATTTAAATATCTGAAAATGTTGTTTATAATTTCTTTATGAATGAAAAAACAATGTGAATAAGCACAGAATTTCCAAGTTAAAAGTTCACAAATTCACTAGCTTCTTGTATCTCAATTTGTGAAAACACAGTACAATACCAGGTTGAAGTATTTTATCGTTATGTTTTCTGGGTTTTCGAATAATTCTTTGTTGATTAAATTTAAATTTGAAATCTACTTTAAAGAGTCAGATGTTTCTCTGTATATTACTTTGCTTGTCCTCCACATTTTAAAAAATAATATTTTATATTATTATTGTTCATTATCTTGTGACTTTTTCTAAGACTGTCAATTATTTATGCTCTGGATTTCTCTTCTAACTTTAGAAATGTATTGTCTTTCCTCTGTTCCTCATTTGATACACTTGTATTTGGTGTGTTTCATTAGTTGACTTAAATACAGTGTGTTTCATCTCTAAGATGTTCTTTTCTTCATTGTTTTATTGATTTCAAGCATTATAAAGGCTGCTTAAATTTTTGCAAAATATATACTAGTCTTTTCCCTTTAACATAATATGTACATTATTTTATGTAAACATCTTCTATGTCACTGTAAATGACTACACATAACTTCTGAACTAACTTGTTCAGGCCACTTTTTGTTTTAGATTGAATCCATTAAATTCTTAAATGTGAAAATATGTAATAAATTTTTATTTTCTTATATTTCCTGCAATAAATATTTTTAAAATACTTAAGCATAATTTAGTATACTTTAATATTAGAAAGTTGGCTTATAGGTAGCTATATTAGGTGATATTTAGTTTATTACTTTTGAATCTTTTTTTTCTAAATTTTCATATTCTTCCATAAGAACATTGCTTGAAGTTTTCCATTGTTATTTAACTTTCATGTCACTATCATTGAAAACTTCCACTTCCCTTCATTATGCACTAAGACCTCAATCCACCTGCTGAATTCAGACATCTTTGTTGCAATAAATCAGCAAATATTTTTAGCTTTTATATGTGGCTGTTAGTCAGATCAATTTATTCCTATAAATATGGCCTTTTGTTTATTAAATAGTACATAATATAATTATTAAATATTTTAAGCATTTTCCTTATTTTGTAAAATTTAATAAAAATGTTATAAAGATGAATCTTGTTGTATGTATATGTCTCATATACATAACATAATTAAGAGACAATTTTCTCATATACATAACATAATTAAGAGACAATTTGAAATAATGAGAGCCTCTAAAGTTATGAAATCTTTGAATGCAATATAGATTATAGTGTCAGAAATGTATTCAATTATAAATAAAAAGAATATATTTAAATGATATGTATTAAAATACGAGAAATGTAATATTAACTACTGTGTCCATTAGGAAAAGTGAAACTGAAGATCCTGTATGTTTTTAAATTTTCTTGCAATAATGCTCTCCTTAATTGTGTATACCAATTAGTTGAATTTTTTATATTAAATACTGAATATTTCTAGAAATATAGACAATATGATGCAAACTAAATCATGGGCAGTTTCCTTTCTATAAGACATTATCTTTGTCTTTTTATTTTATTATTTGTTAAATTGCCATTGTCAGCTTCTGCTCATAGCTTTCCAAATCTTTTTCAATATAACTGGGCTTTCCTTCATGTATCCATAGGGATTCAACTCTTTTAAAATTATTCCTTGACTAGCTTGTGGAGAAACCTAGACTTAACTAAAGATGAATTGTGAAAATCATATTCCTTTGTAGCTACTGATTTTCTTTTTTTCTTTTCTTTTCTTTTTTTTTTTTAATTGTTCTTTAGGTTCTGGGGTACATGTGCAAATCATGCAGAATTGTTGCATAGGTACATACATGGCAAGGTGGTTTGCTGCCTTCATTCCCTCATCTCCTCTATCTGGTATTTCTCCCCTAGGTATCCCTCCCTGCCACCCCCCCGCTGTCCCTCCCCTAGCCCCAACCAACTGACTGCAATGTGTGATGCTCCCCTCCCTGTGTCCACATTGTTCAACACCTGCCTATGAATGATAACATGCTGTGTTTAGTTTTTCTTTTCTTGTGTCAGTTTGCTGAGAGTTATGGTTTCCAGATTGATTTTCAAAAGAATATTGCAATGTGAGAATAAGCAGCAATTATATCTTTACAGTTATAGAAGTATATAATTTTAAATGGCATTAATTTGATCCTAAATTTTAAACAAAATGATTTTGCACTAATTTACATCCTCACTAACAGTGTATGAACATTCTGCTCTCTCCACATATTTGCCAGCATTTTTTTTTTCTGTCATTTTGATAGTAGCCATTGTAACTGGAGTGAGGTGATATTTCATTGTGATTTCAATTTGTATATTCCTGATCAGTTATATTGAGCATTTTTTCATATACCTGTTACACATTCGTATGTCTTCTTTTGAAAAATGTCTGTTAGCATCTTTCGTCTATTTTTAAACTGAAGTTTTTATTTTTGTTGTTGAGTTGTTTGAGTTCCTTGTATAATCTGGTTATCAATCTTTTGTTAGATAAGGTACAAATATTATTTTATTGCAGCACTGTTCACAATATCCAAGATATGGAATCAAATGTTCATCAATGAATGAATTGATAAAGAAAATACAATGGAATATTATTCAAGCATAAAAAGTTATGAAATCCTGTCATTTGCAGCAGCATGGATAGAGCTGGAAGTCATTATGTTGTGTGAAATAAACCAGTCACAGAGAGGCAAATATTACATTTTTTTCATTTGTAGAAGCTAAAAATTTTGATCTCATGAGGATGGCGAGAAGAATAGTAGTTACAAGAATCTGGGAAGTGTGGGAGGGACATGAAGATAAAATGGTTTATGTGTACATAAATACAGTTATACATAAGTAATAAATTATAATGATTAAAGGCACTATAGGGCAACCATATTATACAAGATTCATAATATATTTAAAAATAGCTAGAAGAGAAGATATGGAATATTTCCAACTCAAAGAATGATGACTGAGGTTTTGGATATCCTAATTATTCTTATATAATTACTACACATTTTACGCATTTATCCAGTAACACATGTATCCCATAAATATGTACATCGATTATGTAATTATTTAAAAGTCTTAAAAAATATAAAATCTAAGAAAAATACATACAAATGACTAAAAGTTATATGAAAAAAATGTTTAATAAAACTATCAGGAAAATGCAAAGTAAAATATAAAATAATTTTGAAATAAAGTTTCTCTAACTGGGAACATATCTCTCCGAATCTAGTATATCTGTTTTTGTTTTGTTTTGTTTTAGTTTTAGTTTTCTAAATTACAATTTAGTTGATTTATGCAAAGGGTTGTGTTTGTTGTTGTTTTCACTAAGATATTAAACTTTTAAAGTTACCAGGAAATTCGGCTAGACAGTATCCACACACCACCACCAATTGGTTATGAGCATCCAGGGACCTATTGGTCAAGGTGAGTGCTGCTTCATTCTCCATGATAAATTTTTATTTTCTGGAAGAGTAGAGATGAATTTTGTTCAAGTATAAAGCATATTTTGCTTTACTTTAAGGCTCTTTTCTTGCTAACTGAATTCAATCTGATCTTCTTGTTGCTGGCAATTTTTATCCCATCTCCTGTATTACTCAGCCAATCTGATCTTTCATTACCCGGCTTAAGGCAGAGCCTGATGCAGTATAATCAGGTAAATACATTCAAAGGATAAAAGTCTTAGGTAGGATACGTGCTTCTTATTGGGAATATTTATTCATAGGTGGTACTCTAGATTTTAAATTCTACAGCTGTGAACTTGTCCCAAGAAATGAATGCATTGTTATTTCCAGTTAAAGATTAAATACTAATCTCTTAAGATAACAACATCTATTCAGCTATTAACAACAAAGTCAAAAGTTAACACCAAGCAGCTGTTCCATTTATTTCCTTATATCAAGATTCTTAACTTCATAGTTTAATGAATCAACATCAGGTTGATTCAGCTCTGCATTCATGCCAATAGTCAGTTTATTTGTAACTTAACAATTTAAGTGGATCCTTGCCATTTTTCCCATAGTATAACAAGTAAATCAATCGTAAAACAAAATCCAGACAGATGTGGACTCAACAATTTACAGAGTAACCTTTCATACCCCAAACCTCAGCATCACATTTTATACCTATGTAAAAAGTATGGACATGTGTCCTCTGTTTCAAAAATAAAAGACTAAATTATGAAAAAGAAAACCATATTTTAAATTTTATTTTTAAAGTTATGTGAATCATTTTATAAATGGCTTCCAGATTAAAGCAAAATAAATTCCTGGCTTCTAGCATGTTAAAAAAATGAATCAACTTTGCAGAACTAGGCCTGTTGCCATTGATGGTGTGTGTTTAAAGGAACAGCCACAAGCATAATGAAGTACAAGAAAACATAAAATTAAATTTTCTAAGAGCAAAATGAGAGATAAGTGACTGAATAAATTTGTTAGGAATGTTGATCTGGCCCTGGAACATCAAGTGATTGTGTAGTTATTGCTACCCAACACAAATGAGATAGTGTCCGACCCATAATATATAAGTTTGAATGGACCCAATAGCAATCCATCCTCAATTGGATCCAAATCTGGGATCAAGATAAAGCAGGGGTAAAAGGTAAATGAAAGCTGTTTGTACAGTCAGCCACATTCTCATGTCATCTTCAAGTGTTTTATCATGGTCTCTTCAGCTCACAACTATGTCCACTGGAATACCAGTTAATAAAAAAGAAAAAAGTGTAAGTTTGATTCAAAATATCAGTTCAGTATGTGGGCACAAGCTGAAAGTGGCTGATGGCTGTGCTATGGCAACATTTAATGACGATCCAAAAGAGAGAGGTGAGAAATGTGGTAGATGGACTAGTTTTATACCTGTCATTTACTTCATGTGGAAGGAAAGGTACCCTTCCACACTAAACAGTGATGCTAGGTCCTAAATTATAATCTGCTAAAATTCATACATTAAAGTACAAACCCATGGTATGTTAGAATATACTATATTTGGAAGTAAGATCCTTCGTAAGTAAGTTAAAATGAGGCCATTCGGGTGGTGCCCTAATCCAATATCACTGATGGATTTATAATAAGAGGAAGAGACACCAGAGATGTATCAGGCCCTATAGCTCCTAATGGTCAATTCTCAGTTATCTTTTTATTCTATTTCTCATGATTTTTGGCACTGTTGACAATAATCTTCTTAAAATACTTTCTTCAGTAGGCTTCCAGAGTGCCATCTTCTCAGCACTGTATTTTCACCATTTGCCTACCTTGCAGTTTGATGATTCTTAGTCATTTTTGCTGGGTCCTCTTCCTTTAAGTTTTGAGTGCTTAAGGTTCTGTTTTTATAAATGTTCTCTCCTAATTGCATTCCCTAGGCAATTTGTTTCAGTCATTAGACTACAAATAATACTTATACTGTCAGGGCTCAGAAATCTATATCCAATCCCAAAGTGTCCTCAGTGTTTAGAACCACATTCCTCTGTCTACTCCTTATCAACTCTTGGATATCTAAAAGGTATCTGAAAACTTAATGTGTGCATAAGTGAATTATTCACTGTTTCCTATTAATCAGCCCCTTTTCTAATATTCTTCACTGCAAGAAATGTTATTTCAATTTTTTCTTACATCAAGGAGTTTCTTTAGATTTCTTTATTTTCTCATATTTCAGACCAAATCTATCAATTTATTGATAGATTTATTTATCTATTAATAAATCTCATCATCTCTACTTTGGAAATATCCAACATCTCATTACTTTTTACTGTTTACATTAATATCACCCTATTCTAAGGTACCATCCTTTCAAATCTGTAATACTTCAATTTGCATACAGAATTGTTTTCCACTATTGCTGTCTGTATTATTTTGGTCACAGAGCAGCCAGAGAGACCTTTTAAAAATATAAGCTAGATTATGTAATTCCTTTTCCCAGGCACTCCTGTAGTATCATCCTGCTTCAAATATTAATATAATAATACTTAAATCCTTCTATGGAGTACAGCATTCTATAGGATCTCGGAACTTTCTATGAGATCTTGGATCTTTCTTTGAAATCAAAAAAGTAACTTTTCTGATCTCATCTCTAAATAACTTGTTTAAGCATATACATGATGTGCCTACGTCAACACGCACAGGTTGAGAAGTTAGGTGATTTGTAGCAATATTTACAGAGTTTACACATTATTGTTGAAACAAAGAGAGTGGAAATATACAGGAAAAAGCTGGGGGTAGTAATGTCTGAGATTCATAACACCCTTATTACTATCCCAAAGGACAGCTCCCGTGCTTTCGATAACAGGGGGATAATTGTGTGCAGAGTCACGATGGAAATGGCCAACTTGGTGGCCTGTGCTAGAAGAGTGCATTCCGACTGATGAACAGTGTCTGTTAAAATAACAAATTCAACTGAAGAAGAAAATATTTTGTCAAATGCATTTTTCTAAATGTTGCATTATACGTTTGAGATATGTCTAGAGGGATACAGAGAATCATGGTACCAATATTATTTGTTACTTAATACAGTTTTTCTTACTTTTTTGAGTGTATGAGTCTTAGAAGATAATAATTCATTCGGTCTCTCATTGTTACAGCTTTGTATGTGATTATACATATAGTCAGGCAGATGAAGTGTAAAAAGACTAATCTGTCACAAACCTGCCAGAATATCATGAGTCTTTTGTATAATTTGTCTTTCCTTCCAAAATGTAAGACAAGTCCTGATTGTTCATTTACAATAAAAGGTGACAAATGATTGAAACAGAAAATAAATTAAGATGATACAATAATAGAAGAGGTAATAAGAAACCCTATAATTTATATAAATTATTATTATTTATGTATATATTTATTTTAATGTTTTAAATTGGCCATTTGAATATTTGAAATTCACCATATTTGGTCCTAAAAAATATGTTTTGCTTTTTTACTTTGGCATTATGCCAATGGCCTAGAGTGAAAAAATTTCCTATATCTTTTAATTTATATATTGCATAAATATTGATAAGGACAGGCTTTCTTTTTGTCTACTCTCAAGTCTTCTGGAAGACTTTTTTTTCCCCCAATCATTATATTAACATAATTATTATGAATTGTTTTTGCCATTCTCCTTTAATTCTAGCAAGAATTCTCTCTCCTGCCTTTTTCTTTCTGTGGATTTGATCCTTCTTATGGCAAATTGCAAGTCTGCCTAGACTGTTTTTACTCTTGGCCACTTTACTCTGGGTCCAAGGAGAGCACAAACTTCTCTTTTCCCAGTCACTACTTTCTTTGTGGCTGTGAAATTGACTAATTGAACAGGTGCTGCAATATGCATATACAACATTATCGCCTATGACTAGACCAGAGTGTGCAAAACATCATCTTCATACTAGTCCTGGGTTGTCATGTATCTTTAGTAAACAGGGATAAAACAAAAACAAGCAACGGGGAAAGGGTTCCCTGTTTAATAAATGGCGTTGGGAAAACTGGCTAGCCATGTGCAGAAAGCTGAAACTGGATCCCCTCCATACATCTTATACAAAAATTAACTCTAGATGGATTAAAGATTTAAACATGAGGCCTAACACCATAAAAACTCCAGTAGGAAACCTAGGCAGTTCCATTCAGGACATAGGCATGGGCAAGGGTCTTCATGACTAAAACACCAAAAGCAATGGCAACGAAAGCCAAAATAGACAAATGGGACCTAATGAAACTTAAGAGTTTCTGCACAGCAAAATAAACTATGAATAGAGTGAACAAGCAACCAGCAGAATGGGAAAAAAATTCTGCAATCTACCTGTCTGACAAAGGACTATATCGAGGATCTACAAGGAACGTAAACAAATTTAAAAGAAAAAAAAACAACCCCATTAAAACGTGGGAAAGGATATGAACAGATACTTTTCAAAATAAGACATTTATGCAGCCAACAAACATATGATAAAAGGCTAATCATCACTGGTCATTAGATAAATGCAAATAAAAACCACATTGAGATACTACCACATGCCAGTTAGAATCACTGAAAAATCTGGAGACAACAGATACTGGAGAGGAAGTGGAGAAATAGGAACACTTTTACACTGTTGGAGGGAGTGTAAATCAATTCAACTATTGTGGAAGACAGTGTGGTGATTCCTCAAGGATCTAGAACTAGAAATACCATTTGACCCTGCAGTCCCATTACTGCATATATACCCAAATAATTATAAATAATTCTGTTATAAATACACATGCACACATATGTTTATTGTGGCACTGTTCACTATAGCAAAGACTTGGAAACAACCCAAATGTCCATCAATGATAGACTGGATAAAGAAAATGTGGCACATATACACCATGGAATATTATGCAGCTTTAAAAAAGGATGAGTTCATGTCCTTTGCAGAGACATGGATGAAGCTGGAAACCATCATTCTCAGAAAACTGACACAAGAACAGCAAACCAAACAACGAAAGTTCTCACTCATAAATGGGTGTTGAATATGAGAACACAGGGACCTAGGGAGGGGAACATGACACAGTGGGGTCTGTGGCATGGGGCACTAGGGGAGGAATAGCAGGGGGTGGGGTGATAGAAGAAGGATAGCATTAGGAGAAATACCTGATGTAGATGAAGGGGCGATGGATGCAGCAAATCACCACCATGGCACCTGTATACCTATGTAACAAACCTGCACTATCTGCACATGGACTCCAGAACATAAAGTATAATAAGTACATAAGACCTAACACCATAAAAACCCTAGAAGAAAATCTAGGCAAAACCATTCAGGACATAGGCGTAGGCAAGGACTTCATGACCAAAACATCAAAAGCATTGGCAACAAAAGCCAAAATAGACAAATGGGACCTAATCAAACTCCACAGCTTCTGCACAGCAAAAGAAACAGTCATTAGAGTGAATCGGCAACCAA